>UESW01003995.1:1573864-1640202 GCA_900491605.1 Calamus simplicifolius | reverse complement strand
ATGTTGTTTTATTATCAATTCATGGGTCATCAAGGATCCAAGTAGCTCCTTCAAAGGTAGAACATTCAAGTCTTTGGCTTCTTGGATTGCAGTTACTTTTGCTTTCCATAATCTTGGAAGAGATCTAAGAATTTTGTGCACCAATTCAGAATTAGTATAAGTCTTACCAAGACTTTTCAAACCATTAACAATACTGTGAATCTAGTGTACATGCATGTGATTGATTCAGTTTGTTCTAATGCTAAACAATTCATTATTGTGTACTAGAATGTTTAATTTTGGATTCTTTTACTTGGTTAGTACCCTAATGGGTAACTTCTAATCTATCCCATATTTCTTTGGCTGAAATGTAAGTTGATATTCTATTGAATTTATTTGCATCCAAAGAACAATACAAGGCATTCATGGCTTTTGCATTGAGCTGAGCCATTTTTCTATCATTCTCATTCCAATCCCTTTCGGACTTAGGAACTATTGAACCATCTACAATGTGTGTGGGTGCACTAGGTCCATTTGTAATGACATTCCATAATTCATAATCTAAAGTTTGAATGAAAATCCTCGTTCTTGCTTTCCAATATAAATAATTAGAGCCATTGAACAAATGCGGCCTATTAGTGGATTGACCTTCAGCAAAAGATGAACCAGCTTGTGTTGCCATTTGGATCTTTAACTCTTGATCGTTAGATCAACTAGAAATGAGCACAAGCTCTAATACCAATTGTTGGCCCAGATGGCAACCCAAGAGGAGGGTGAATTGGGTTCTTTTTAAAATTTAACAATTAAAACTTAAAACCAATTTCACAAGGATTAAGTGCACAAGAGAAGTGATTGAGTAAGTAATGAACACAATGTAAAATGAGAGAGAGAGACAAAGGCCGATAAACACACAAAGATTTATAGTGGTCGGTGTATCCCACACCTACATCCACTTCAAAGCAACTCTTGGGTGCACACTATAATCCCCTGATTACAGTTGAGTTATTTTACAAGCTCACAACTCTAACTTGTTATTTTACACGGGGTCACAATGAACCAGCCGATTTTTATAGGTTCACCAGCATAAAACTTAACCCAAGCTAAAACTTAGCTTGTCCCGAGGTAAACTACCTCAACTAATTTAATCCCCCTGATTGAATTATTAAATAATAATTCAAAATAAAGTTTACAGCAATTAATAACTCCTTAAATGAGCAAATATGCAAAGTAAATAAACAAGGTTAGAAAAGCCTGATTGAAGCCAAATGGATTTGAGCTTTCTTTTTTTCTTCTTTTTCTCCTCTCTTTCGAATGGATGAGCAAGGATTGAACTTTGAATCTTGAACACAGCTCGTTGAAGAGAATGTTGAGGGAATAAGGCTTTTGCTCTTCTTCTTTTCTCCTTTTAAGAATCCTTCGATTTTGAACTTTTAGGGCTAGGATTTCTCTTGAATCTCTCTTGGATTGATAGGCTTGAACTCAGATTTTTCTCTCTCTTTTTCACAAGGGATTTCTCTTATTTTTTTTTGATATTTTTCCTTTTTCTCTTGATATTTTCATTCTTCTTTTCAAATGGACGAATCCCCACTTTATATAGAATTTATAATCCGATATTAGGTGAGAAATAGCAGTTACAAAGTACCTTGGATGATTCTCCATGCAAGAAAATAGATTCGTTGAAGAGTAGGTGAGAAAATATATTCGTTAGAGCTGATCTAGCACTTTTGAAAATCGTCCTTGACAGGTTGAAGTCGGCTCCAACTTTTCATATGTCTGGCTCTAGATCGTGTTTCCATAAATAGCAAAAAATAATCCATCTTGGAGTTAGCTCCGACTTTGCAAAGTTTCGACTCCCTGCTGACTGGAGTCGGCTCCCAATTTCTGAAGTGTCGGCTCCAAGAATTGCGCCGAAAAATATAGTCTTTGTAACTCAGGTTAGAGTCGGCTCTCGAAATCCATGTGTCGGCTCCAAAACTTTAGGTGTCGGCTCTGAAACTTAGGTGTCGACTCCGAACCGTGCCAAAATTTATAAAACTGTTCTGATACGCTCTGGAGTCGGCTCGAGTTCTTTTAGGGTGTCGGCTTCATTTCTGAACTTAAATAAATTTCATTGAAATTCAATTCAAAACTAATTTTTAAGTATCATTTGGATAAATAACCGATCTTAATCCCTGAAACGCTTATCAAAATTATCAGAAACACAATGAATTACTCATGACTTTTGTTAATCATCAAAATCAATTAATTGAGTAAATACTTTTTCAATAATTTTCCCAAGATGGATGTATCCTATAGAGAGGTAAGTGATCTAACTGAATATGGTTTTATGAACATTTTAATTATGTTCCAATTTAGTGGCTAATTACTGTGGACTATTGATAATTATTTAGGTATCTAGGACATTTGAAATCCTATGTACGTAATAGGGCCCAATCGAAAGGATCTATAGCTGAAGGGTACATAGCTGAAGTGTGTTTGACATTTTCATCAAGGTATTTGCATGGAATTGAGACAAGATTCAATTGGGTTAGGCATGTTGATGATGAGCTCGATGGAGTTGACTCAAATCTTACACCTACATAATTGTATCAAGCACACCGACACGTATGTTCAATTGTCAACATGTTACTCGATTCCTTGAGTAAGTAAATGATGCTACTTGATGTTACGATATATTCAAACTTATAGATCTTTATTAATGAGAACATTTAATGTAGTGAGTTTAAGAGATTACTAAGAGTTATTGAGGTTTACAATGAAATTAGGTTAGAATGTATTTGCATTTGAGTCAATCATCTAATTAATATTTTGTATCTAAAATCTTGTAATTGATAACCTAGTATAAATCCATTAAAAATAAATAAAATTATAAAGATAAACCTAAACTTAATTTTTCATCCAAAAAGTTTTAAGTTTATTCAAGCAAATGATTATCTTTAAATATATAAATTATAATTTTTAAATATTTATTGGATGCTTAAGGGTAACATAAATAAGAATCCACCAAACTAAATAATGAAAATATGAAATTTAGATAATTAAGTGAAAATTGATGAGAAAAGATTTAATTGTTACAATGAAAATAATAATTAATTAACATAAAAATTCATTCAATGAATTGATAAAGGTAAATGAATTGAAGGAAAATATAACTTATATATTTGAGATTTATGGATCGAGCTAAATCGGGTTTATGTTGGGTCAGGTCGATTTTCTATTGATCCAATTAGATCCGAATAATAGGTGGGATGGGATGTCCAAGTATAGGTAAGAAGTTAATTCAAGCTACATTTAATAACTTGAAATATATGATTGTTGATAAGAAAATCAATGGAGCTAAGAAAGAATATCAAGAGGAGAGTTATAAAACTTATATGTGACCATGCCTTGTTTATATTACTATAGGTAGTATAGCTCAATAATTATTTATTTTTCCTAATAAGACATTTTCAACTTTGGAGAAGGCTAAAAGTTATTTTAAATCATTAACAATGCTTGAAATTATTCCAAAAGTATTTTTTAGCCCTTCTAAAATACTATCGAATGATTCCAATGAATTTTATTTTTTCATAGCTTTGTAGCACCTTCAAGAGGAAAAGGTTTGCTTATGTGTTAGGTAATTGGAATTAACACACAGGTTCAATAATGAAACTACAGCATATGTCAATCACCTATACTGTGGATAAGCCCTAAACTAGCAGTCAAATAACTTAGCTAGATATAATTCTTATAATTTTTGAGCTAGTTGTATGTCACCACATATCACTCCTTTGCAACATGACTTGTTTGTTTTCTAGCTTAATATACAAGATTTAGTAAGGTTTTCAGAGTCTCTTGTTTATGATTTACCATATCAAACTACTGTTCAACATGAAATGCATCGAACCACAGAGATGAAGCCTTAAGATCCTATATACAATCCATACTGATGGCCAAAGTATTGGTTGTACCCATACTGCATATGTGAGATGTATAGTCAAAAACAAGTATAAAGCCTTATCTCAAAATTGAAAAGATTTATTTCTATCTCAAGCCTGCTCAAAACTAGGTTGGTGAAAAAAAAAATTCTTTTTCTTCCTTTCTCTCTATGAAAAAAGAAATATCTATGGCCAGCTCCATAAAAGCCATTTTTTTCATAATATAAAGATGGAAAATTATGCATGAGAAAAAGATAAAGAAATTCCAAATGCATAAAAGTAATTATTTGGACATTGATCAGCAATGCAAGCTGACAACTGCTGCTTCTAATAGTTCTATTTTTTACTCACAAAAATCATCGATAACAAAAAAAATATAGCATAACAGCCACATCCCCAAAAACAGTCCTGCGATGGAATGAATGCGCAGTTTTGAAAGACGAAAAGGTTCCCAACAAATGGGTGTATGGTTGGATAAATCCATCGTCTGAGTCCAATCATTTTCCACAGAGTGTAGAGGTTACCATTGGCCACCGCATAAGCTAAAAGCGGGGCTCCGATAATAAAGGAGCATAAAAGAATGCCGAGATTCTTGCAGCTGGGAGGCAACACCACATATATGCCCATCGCGAATGCAGTAGAAATGCCATAAAATGCTAGCTGTAGACAAAGCATAGCCGGAAAAAGGGTTTGATGTCGAGTATGTTCATCAACTGTCAATGTTCCTGCATATATGAGCCAGCATGTGGCTAAGATGGAGCAGATGAATGCAAAAGAATTTGAGACTAGGAATACCCTAAAAGGATACTTTTCTGCTAGAACCGCTGTGCCATGGCCTGAACGATCATCGGCTATGAACCCCCCAGGGAGAGTGAAACCAGCAGCAAATGTGATCGTAGCAATCAAGACCGAAACGATCGTAAGATTTCTGGATAAATTCAGCTTTTTCTTGGTTTCTCTGTCGTTGAGCATGTTATAGTCCTCGGTTCCATCACTAAATGATTGAACCTCTATTCGACCATTCAACCGAGGCGAACCGAACGTAGCTTTTGTTAAAGCCAAACCGGCAACAATGCTAAAAGTTGCATTCTGCAGATAAGAAATTTTAGAACAAAAGAAGGGGTCAGTTGAAAGATTGGAACAATAGATGTTTAACATATATAAACATCTCACTTCCTACCAGTGAGCATCCCATTCATTGAAGGAAATATGTATTTCTTTATTATTAAATATCCTTTTTTTTCCTATAATAACATGACGTAATTCTAAATCTCTTCACAATATAGGAGCTGAAAGGTACGAAACATTAGCATTTGTCCTAACAGATGAATGTTCATAATTAAGATTTGTGTTTAAGAAAATATTTAGGAGTTTTTATATGAATTGAAGAAAAGCAATAAAGCAATCTGGTCATGGTAGACCATTAAGAGTTTACCCATCTAAAGAACATGCCGTGGCCCCATGTTTGCGCAAGCCAAGTCGAGAGGGGTGAAGCCGTCATTGTTGACAATGTTAAGGTTACGGTATTGTCCCGCAATAGAAAATGCACGCTCTGTTGGTCCCTGTTTTGAACAGCCGTGTGTAACGGCGTATTCCCCTTGTTATCCTGATTGTTTAAAAGTTTCCTGAGATACGGTCTCTTGGAGATGGTTTCCTTGACCACATTCAATTCTTGCCATTGAAAAGCAATATGAATAAAATTCTTTCCCTCCCCATCGAGCAACTCATCTGCATCCGGGCATTGGTATAAAATCTGATCAATTATAGCAATCTTGCCTTTACGAGCTGCAACATGTATGGGAAACAAGCCATCGTAATCTGATTTGTAAGCTGTAGAGGGATTGTCCTCTAATAATTGCTTCACCATGTCACGATGACCATGCACAGCTGCATAATGAAGAGGAATTCTTCCCACAGAATTGACAGCTTTGGCAAGTATTGGCTTCCGTCGTAATATGTCTTCTATAATTTCTGTCAGGTATGGATCATAAAACACATCATGAATACCTGTGCTTTACAGCAGCTTTTACAAATTAAAAGACAAAGCATAAAATTCCATGCACATGCCTACTTTGTATTCAAGACGCGCGGGGACATAAAAAATTCGAAGCGATGTTGTTTTGTTTTTGTTTTAACTTGTTTTAAGGAAATTGAAGGGGAATTTAACTTCATGGGAACATTTTATTAAAACCAAGCATGTATAAGGAATGTATAAAAGAGGAGAGTTTCACATGGGGAGCCAGCCACTTCTTAAAGCAGAGGTTGCTGTCAGAAGGATAAGAAGAGAGAATTTTGTGAAGGATCAAATTGGAGGATAAAGACTTGTCTTGAAAAAGTTTTATATTCCTCTCATTCCATAAATATCACATAAAAGATAAAATCAGTTGATCCTAGTATTTTCTCTATGTACCTTTGATTTTCTTTCTCCTTCAAACTATCCAAAGCGTGGTGAAGCTAGAGGGTATTGGACTCGGTCCTAAGCAATTGTTAAGGGAGTCCAATATTACCTTTGAGAAGAAGCATCCTAGGAACAAGTGATTAAATGTCTTTTGGTTAGACCCTAGGTTGAAATGCAAAGGTTTTTTCTTTTTTCTTTTTTGTTTTTTTGTTACTAGGGATTAGGGAAGTTATAAATGCTGACCACTAAACCTCTCAAAGCATCCTAGGTTGGAAACAAAAACAACTATATGAAAATTATATATAACAAATTAAAGATTGTCAAGAGCATATCATATGTCCTAACGTAGTAATTTGATTTGATCTAAATTTTGAATTCAGTTTATATATTATAATTTTAATCTAATCTTACCTAACTTGACTATATATCATATCAATGAAAAAAATATCTGACCTAATCTAAATCCGATCCAACTCAATTAATAAACCTGAATAATATAAACCTGATTTTCTTTACTTCAATTATCTTTATTAACTCATTGAAGACACTCTCGTTTAACTAATTCCTTTTTTTATCTTAATGATTGCATCTCTTCTCATCTCTATTTTCACTTAATTATATCTAAATATTCATGTTAATCATCTATTCTAGTGGACTCTTATTTATAATTATTCAAATATATCATTTTAAAAATCATAATTTATAAACTTAAAATAATTAATTACTTGGATGAAATTAAAAAAATTGAATGAAAATTTAAGTTTAAGTTGATTACTTTAATTTTATTTTTTTAGCATTCTATATTTAAAACTATCAATTATTAGATTTAGCTATAAAATAAAGTTAGACGTTTGATTCCCAAATCTAATTTGACCCAATTTTGTCTTAATTCAAACATTTTTAATTAGATTCAAGTCTTACTTCATCTCAACTCGATTTAAAAGTCATCCCATGGATCTAAATATCTTTCCTTGGATTGAACTTGAGTTGACGATAAGCAAATTAGATCAGGTTGAATTCAAGCATCACCTAATTCAACCCAATTCATTCGCAGCCTTTCTCAGGCAAAGGTAGCCTACATATAATTTATACTATTTTAATCTTTTCAAATGGTATGTTGCTATAATATCTTAATATTTTTGAATGAGTATGTCATGATTATAATTGCACAATCAAAATATCAGAAAACTAATTAATTAATTTCAAAGATAAAATAGATATTCCAAGATGTTGATAAAGCTTTTTTTTTTTTAACGTTCGTAAAGAGTGAAATTTTCACTCCTATAAGATGGAGTAATTTAATGTAAAGTAAAATACATTACCTTGTTCAACAACTAAACATATATATAGCTTATTGAATACCAATTATGTAAATTGAAAGCTCAATTACCTGGACTCACGAGGACTGCTGCATGCAACGCCGTTCCCGCGTCACGGCCAGCATAAGACTCTAGAGAATCCATATACGCAGAGGAAGACCGCAACAAGGCTTTGGCTACATTGAGGGATCCTGTCATGATGGCCAAATAGAGCGGAGACATACCAGCACTGTCCAGCATGCAAGCCAGTTCGGCATCCTCCTCTATCAGCACTTGGGCCACGCGCACATGGTTATATTTGGCGGCCTCATGCAAAGCATTGCCATCCTCCCAGTTCCTCATCTTCAGAACTCTGCTCGCTTCGATCCCCTTCTCCTTTGCGAGCTGAATGAGGCGGGAGACCATCCTGTCATCCCCAGCCCTTGCAGCGCAATGTAAAGGAGTGTCGAGCCTCATGTTTGGTGCCGCCAAAAGAGAGATCTCTCTTCGACAAATATTCTCAACAAGCGCCAGATGTCCTTCGCTTGCAGCTATATGGAGGGCAGTGTTCCCCCCTATTGTTACTCCAAGGAGGCTGCAGCTGGTATCTTCTTGAGTTGTAGGATTCTGCTGTACTGGTATCGCGATCTGCTCTGTTAATGAAGCTCCCAGTAATTCATCTAGAATTGTGTTGTTTCCTGATCTGGCTGCTTCGAGCAATTTACGATTCATGATTATGCGTTGGGCTTGTTGGACTTCGCTCCCATGAACTGTTTCTATAGTCGTGCTCTCCCCGTTGGCCAAAGCTTCAGTAGCTTCGTGCGTTCCAAGGACTGCTGCATTAGCCTCCGCCATTGAGGTTTTGGTCCAAGCCACTACCTCTTACTTCGCTTTCTATTTATATACATTAAAATAAGGCGCTTACAGCTTTACATAGAAGTCTTTTATATATATATTTTAGAACATGCGGCCCTACAATCTTGAGGTTTTGGTCCAAGCCGTCGACTGGGGCCTCCCACTAACTCTTACTTCGCTTTCAATATATATACATTAAAAGATAAGGCGCTTACAGCCTTATATAGAAGTCTTTTTATATATATATTTTAGAACATGCGGCCCTACAATCTCGAGGTTTTGGTCCAAGCCGTCGGCTGAGGCCTCCCACTAACTCTTACTTCGCTTTATATATATATACATTAAGATAAGAAGCTCACAGCCTTACATAGAAGTCTTTATATATATATATATTTAGAACATGCGGCCCTACAATCTTGAGGTTTTGGTCCAAGCCGTCGACTGAGGCCTCCCACTACTCTTACTTCGCTTTCTATATATACATTAAAAGATAAGGCGCTTACAGCCTTATATAGAAGTCTTTATATATATATTTTAGAACATGCGGCCCTACAATCTCGAGGTTTTGGTCCAAGCCGTCGGCTGAGGCCTCCCACTAACTCTTACTTCGCTTTATATATATATACATTAAGATAAGAAGCTCACAGCCTTACATAGAAGTCTTTATATATATATATATTTAGAACATGCGGCCCTACAATCTTGAGGTTTTGGTCCAAGCCGTCGACTGGGGCCTCCCACCTCTTACTTCGCTTTCAATATATATACATTAAAAGATAAGGCGCTTACAGCCTTATATAGAAGTCTTTTTATATATATATTTTAGAACATGCGCCCTACAATCTCGAGGTTTTGGTCCAAGCCGTCGGCTGAGGCCTCCCACTAACTCTTACTTCGCTTTATATATATATATATATATATATATATATATATACATTAAGATAAGAAGCTCACAGCCTTACATAGATGCCTTTATATATATATATATTTTAGAACATGCGGCCCTACAATCTTGAGGTTTTGGTCCAAGCCGTCGACTGGGGCCTCCCACTACCTCTTACTTCGCTTATATATATATATATATGTTTTCGT
Organism: Calamus simplicifolius; assembly: GCA_900491605.1. NCBI lineage: Eukaryota > Viridiplantae > Streptophyta > Magnoliopsida > Arecales > Arecaceae > Calamus > Calamus simplicifolius. Next base: position 1,630,663 of record UESW01003995.1, on the reverse strand, counting down.
CGGGATTTATCCTTCGATTTAGATGCAGTCGATCTTCAAAGGGGACGGATCTGCATACAAAGTCCTCGCGCGAGAGACGTTGGGAGTGGCCCTCCGCGGAAGACCCTCCGATGCTCAAGTCAGTGAGAGAAAATCGGCGATCAATCAGAAAACGAAAGGTGGATTCCTCTGGAGTCTCCGGGGGACGGCCAATCGGAAGCTCTAGGAGATGAGAGCACCGACGAGCAGCAGGAGAGTGGGGAGTGAGGGTGTGAGCGCACGCGTACCTAAGGGAATCTGTGAGTGTGATACTTATAGGCTGTCATATGGATCTTGAGCGTCTTCTGGAAGGTTCAGAGGTTGTTAGGATACAGGAGTGGATCGAATCAGGCCGTTGTGGGGCTGTTGGGATTCGTATCTTGTCCGTTAGGGGATCGACGGCTGGGAGAGATTTCTTGATGGCTTGAGATCTGGTAGATGGGTAGGTCTCAGGCGGCCTTGATAGGTTCTAGACCACTTCTCGGCATGATTCCTTGCCTAGGGTGCCATTATAGTAGGCTTAGGCTCTCCCGCGTCGGGTTCCGCGGAGGTGGGTATTGGATCGTGGGTCGTTCAATGAAGCCGGGCCATGGAGGCTTGGGGGAAAACGAATTACAGGAAGTTCGGGAGAGCCGGCTATGGAAGCTCGGGAGAAGCCGAGCTATGGGAGCCCGGGGAGGCCGAGCTACGGAGCTCGGGGGAGCCGAGCTATGGAAGCTCGGGGAAACTGAGCTATGGGAGCTCGGAGAGAGAGCTATGGAAGCTCGAGATAGCCGAGCTATGGAGTTCGAGATAGCCGAGCTATGGGAGCTCGGGAGAGACGAGCTACGGAAGCTCGGGGGAAGCCGAGCTATGGGAGCTCGGTAAAGGCGAGCTACTGGAAGCTCAGGGAAGCCGAGCTATGGGAGCTCGGGAGAGGCCGAGCTACTGGAAGCTCGGGGAAGCCGAGCTATGGGAGCTCGGGAGAGGCCGAGCTACTGGAAGCTCAGGAAAGCCGAGCTATGGGAGCCCGGGAGAGGCCGAGCTACGGGAGCCCGGAAAGGCCGAGCTATGGAAGCTCGGGGAGAGCTATGGGAGCTCGAGAGGCGAGCTACGGAAGCTCGGGGTGAAAGGAGGAGGTCGGTCTTAGCCTTCTCGCACGGATATTAATGCAATGACGATTTTACCCCCCAACACATGCCCTCCACTCCCTAGTTCGAAGCGTAGGTTCGGGCATAGGGAGTATAAGTCCAGGTGGCACGCTTTGGATGGGGCGTTTGGTTTAGACAGCCCGTGCAATGATGCCCTAATTAATGCGGTAGGGTCATCGTGCCTTCGGGGTAAGGCTCCCCCAAAAGTGACGGTTGGGAATACGCCACGTCGCGAATCCGATCGATCGGCGTTTGTCGAGGCGGTTCCGGACGCCTCGGGCGGGACGCCCCGTCTTCTCAAGGCGGCTTCCTTAGCGGGGAAGCAAAGCGATAGCCGCACTATATATATGCATGTTTGCAGCATCCTTTCGTTTTGTTTTTGAAGAGTTTCGTCTTTCGCCCTTCGACACCCATCGTTTTGCCTGGAGTTTTTCTCAGTTAAGATGACGATGAGTCCCGACGACGTGGTTTCAGAGATCGTCGCTGAGGATTTGGGAAGGATTCATCGGAGGTATGGCTTGCCCCCAGATGTCATTCTGCGGGTGCCGGAGTCTGGAGATAGGGTCTCGCGAGATCTGGAGTCTGGGGTCTTCGTTTATGAAGACAGCTTGAAAGCAGGCTTCCGTTTCCTCTCCATCCCTTGGTGAAGGAAATCATGACTCATTATAACATCTGCCCGGCGATGGTGGCCCCAAACAGTTGGCGAAGCATCATCGGATTCATCTCATGTGCCACCAAATTCAAATTGTCGCCACTCTTCCCCTTTTCCGCGCTGCTACCATTGATACCTGGGAGGAAATCAGAGTGGCCCTACATTGGACCCCGGAGGTCCTTCAACGTTATTGTGGATAAGCCGTCCTCTATAAAGGGATGGAAGAGCCGGTTTGTTATAGCAGAGGGGAACATTGGTTTCGACTTCCCTCGGAAATGGGGGAACTTTGTTAGGGATGCGGAAACACATCCAATTTGTCAGCGCAGGAGGAGAGGGATTTGGACGTCCTTCGCAATGGCCAAGTGTTTTCGGCCAACGACCTGTTATCGGAGGGAGCCCTCTTCGCAGCCGGGCTCAGCCCCCTGGACCCGCAAGGTGAGTCCTCCCTTTTACCTTTCTCGCTGTGTGTTTTCTCGATGAATGTGTTTGGATCTGATCGCATATGTTCCATTCTTTCAGCCAAGAGGTCGGCATTGTCGAGCCTCGCCAAGAGGAAGAGAGGAAAGCGCCCAGGGGAGAGCAGCGGCGCGGATAGTGGTAGGCCTGAGAAAAGGGCTCATACCTCCGCAAGAAGCCCGCCGGACGCCGGGGCGGTCACGACAGGAGCGCCGGGGGCGAAGGAGGATCCAGGGAGAACAGCTATGATCCCTTGCCCTCCCGTGTTAGAGATATCGGATAGTTCAGACGAGGCTCCGTTGGTTCGTCTGACCGCGTCCCCTATGAAAGAGGAACCGGCGATGGATCTGTGGAAGCGGTCGTTTCTGGGGGGCCTTCCGTCTCCGCGGGACCACTACTGGCTCCAGCAGGAGAGGGAGAGGGGACAGCTGCAGCCGATGAGGTTCAGGGAGAGCTCCCTCTTGGTCTCCCTGCGGGGGAGTCCAGTGGTAGTGACGCTGGGTCGCCCGCGGCGGTTCAAGAAGCGGGCCAGACAGAGGCTTCGGCGGAGCCTGCAGGGGAGGCGCAGGTGACAGCGACAGAAGGAGGCGCGACGGAAGAGAGATCACAGGGGGTAAGGGTCCCGCGATGGAAACTCCTTCGAGAAGGATTTTGGGGAGGCTGGCGCTTGGGTTGGCCGAGTTATCCGAAGAAACCCAGGCTAGGGCACTGATAGAAGAGGCTGGGAAGTTGAAGGCCTCTCAGGCGGAGGTCGCCCAGGTTGGTCCCTCAGGCGGGGATGGTCAACCCAGTAGCTCGAGCGCCGGTGTTGAAGAGGCGTTTGCAGCCATGATGAGGTCGGCCTTGTACCCAGCGCTGATCCTTCGGCGGATAGATTCACAGATTTGGAACTGGTTGATGCCGCGTTTGGGCAGCAGGGAGTGGCCGAAAGTATCCACCTTCTCCCCGATATCGACAATCCGACCCTCATGAAGATGACGCGGGCCTATGCGTCTCGGGTGAGTTACTGTTCTTTGGCAGCGGATGCTTTCTAATTGACCTGATCATGGATTTTTACTCATTTTTGTCCTGCAAGTGTCCTGCTTTCTCGGGCGATGTGCTGGCATTTGAGTTTGGCGACAGGGGCCAGCGTTCAGGCCAGGAGAGACAACCTGAACTTCGATCGCGAGTGGTGGTGTCTGAGAAGTTCGAGGAACTTCTGGCCAGTAGCAACAAGGTTTGGAGGGGATAAAGGCGGCGTATCAGGCCGCTCTAGCCGAAGCGTCCAAGCAGAAAGAGAGCGGAGGAGTTGCAGGGACTCCTGGCGAAGAACGAAGACGTGTGCCTGGAGCTGGCTAGAATTGAGTCCAAACATTCCGCGGAGGTGGCGGCGATGCGGCGGAACATAGTGAGAGCCTGGGTCGGCTGGGAAGGGAAGCTGCCGACGAGAGAAGGTGCCTGACCAGAATGCTCGACGAAATGGAGGAGAAGTTGAAGCGGCGCGATGGCGAAATTGCTCACTTGAGGGAGGGCGCTAAATGGCACCAGGGACGATAGCTCGGGTGAGCAACGAGCTATCCCAAGCCCGGGAGGAAGCCGGGGCCAAACAGTTAAGGATCAATACTCTGCAGGAGAGAGTTGAGCTGATCGGGGCTGACAGAACAAGAGCCAGGAGTGAGGCTGAGGAGCTGACCAAGAGGTTGGCCAGACGAGAGGAGGAGGTACGATCTCATTCCCCTTTTTAGCTTCGTCTGTTGATCTCTTATGATGCCGACTAACTTTGGTTTTTCAGATGGCGAAGTTAGGGTTGGAGAATCGGGCTCTCCAAGGCGAGCTTGCGTCTAGCCGCAATAAGAGCTCAGAACTCGAGGTGCGGTCCGGCGAGTTCGAGGAGCAAAACGCCATTCTGCGGGCTCAAGTTGCGGAGGCTGAGAAGCAAGTCGCTGAGACTAAGGTGCAGCTCGCCATAATCAAGGGAGAACGGGACGCGATCGGCGTTGACTCCTTCCAACTTGGAATGGAGGAGTGCAAAGACAAGATATCCAGTGAGCACCCAGAATGGGATCTCTCTTTTCTGGATATTGAAGCTCCCGATGACGGTGAGTCCGAAGGAGAAGAGGAGGATGAATACGTCGACGTCTCGATACGATCCCGGTGCCGCCCCGGGTCCCAGCGAAGCCGCAGCTTCTGATGGACGATCGCCAACTGCCGCTGAAGGGGCGAAGGCGTTAGAGAAAGGCGAATCTAGTCACACTTCTATGGATGTAAGAGGGCTCCTCCAAAACTGATGTGGTTCCCGGCCTTTAAGAGCCACCTATATGTTTTGCTTTCTAAAATTTGATTGATGTCTCTCAATGAATGAATTTTCTGTTTCTATTTGAATATTTTTCTTTGGATAGCCCTTTGCTCCAAATTTCGCTTCAATCGCAATTGTCTTATGGCCTATCGGCGCTTTTCGGTCATCTTTATTTCGGGGTTAAGGGGATGCATTGGTTTGGCCCAATGCGGGGCAATAGCCCTGATTGGCGAACCGATAGACGATCTGGTTCAGCTTGTGTCTAACCAAAACTTGAGAAATGAAACCAGTTGGTTAAGGCCGATGGACAGGACAGGTCGGCTCGGGCCAACAGACGGAATAGATCAGCTAGGGCCGACGAGCGAAGTAGGTCGGCTGGGCCACGGGCAAAGTAGGTCGGCTGGGGCCGACAGGCAAAGTAGGTCGGCTAGGGCCGACATATGAGGGTGGTCGTCGAAGTGTTTTTCACTTCCTTTGGTCACTTCATTTTTCGTTGGGCGAAAGAAAAGTTTGCGTAGCCTTCGCACTCATTCTTGCTTTGAGATGCTCGATTTTGTCGCACAAGTTTTCCGAGCGACCAACTTTGTCAGGGAGCGATCGGCGGACGATCGGTTTTCGCGCTTTTTTGCGGTTCTGCCAGCGCTCTGCCACTCTGTAGGGAAATCGTTTTTATTTCACCGAAATTGATGATACGGCACTGTAGGTTGAGAAAAGCTGTTCTGGTGCTTTCCGGAAGGTGCTCCTTTCCCATGTGGGCCGTTTTGACGTACGGCGCACGCAGCCGTTTACCATTGGAGGATATTATTTTCGTAGGATGGTCCCCTGATCCTGCCAGTTTTTGTGATGCAGTGGACGATCCTCTGCATTTAATGACCACGATTCAGGATTAAGAGGAAATCTTCGCATGCGTCATAGTTCAGGCGGTGGGCTCGGCGCGCAATAGGGCGCTGCTTTCATCCTAGGAGGCCACGTGGAGGTATGGCCCAGGGGTTTGAATCTCGGGGCTTGTAGCCTTGGTGATTATTCCTGGCTCATCTTTGGCCTATAAAAAGGGAAAGTGGGGTAGTGTTAAGTCATCCCCAAAAGTTTCTTTTCCACTAGAGCTTTCATCATGCTCGTTTCTCTGTTGCTGCGAGTGGGAGGACTGAGCTTTTCTCTTGTAAGCTCTTTGCCTCCGGATAGTTGGGGCGATGAAGGAGCTGCCGAAGGATGGCTCGCCCTTAGGGGATGAGTCCCGGAGATCATATGGAGAGCGCACATAGAGGGCGCAGAGATCACACGGAGAGCGCACACATACTCTTCCCGTGTGACCTTTGTGGTTCCCCTTCGGAGACGCATGGTAGGGAGTGCATGCGGGCTCCCCATGGCTCGCTTGAACTTCTCCTCCTCCCTTGATTTGGATCCCTGGGCTCGTCCGCCTGGGGAATCTTTTGCCACATGGGGAGGAGGTGAAAGTGTGCCCCCGCCGACACCTTGTCCTTGAGCCAAGGCGAGGTAGGGCGGCGCATACTCGGTTTGGGAGAGCGTTCCGACGCCAGGGTCCCTGGCTTCCTACCTGCTCGCCGGGGGTCCCTCGATGGGGTGGTTGGGATGGCCACCCTGATATCTCGGTTGGGTCACCGAGATATCATTATTGACTGAAGCTGGCCGCAACGATTGGTTCACGTCGCCGGCCATTATCGGCTCGAGCTGACTGGATGCGGCTCATCTGGTTCGGCAGTCCGGACGCCGGAGCATCATAGTTGCCCAGATCTGCTTTGGAGCAGTTGCCCGAGCTTTGTACTTGTCTTTATTTTATGCATTTCGATGCTCTTGTAACGCCTTTCAGGCATTTGTAATCGGTTTTAGCGGTAGTGAAATAAAGAGAGTTCTGTTCTATTTCTCAATCTTTATCTCTTTTGTGCCGAGTTTGTTGTTGTCGGTCATGGGGCACAAAGGCGTCCCGCTCGTTCTTAAGCGAGGATCCCGCGCTATTCGAACTAGTTGAGGTTCGCAAGCAACGGTCTGGATATTGTTCGGCAGAACATGTTCTTTATCTCGATTTGACACTTGGTGATTTATGTCTCACTCGAATATTCGTGGCTTGGCCTAGCCGAAGCTCGAAAAAATCTTCACTTGGCTTGCCAAGATTCGGAGAGTTTGTAGCTCGGCGCAGCCGAGGTTCAGAGAACTTTTTACTTGGCCCTACCAAGGTTCGAAGAATTGTAGCTCGGCGCAGCCGAGTTCGAAGAACTTTTTACTTGGCCCTACCAAGGTTCGGAGAATTGTAGCTCGGCGCAACCGAGGTTCGGAGAACTTTTTACTTGGCCCTGCCAAGGTTCGGAGAAGTTGTAGCTCGGCGCAGCCGAGGTTCGGAGAACTTTTTACTTGGCCCTGCCAAGGTTCGGAGAAGTTGTAGCTCGGCACAGCCGAGATTCGGAGATTCGGGGCTCGGAGAAATGACTCAGCTTCCACTGCGAGCCGTAGTGTTAGGTCTCTACGGCGCTTGGCGAAGGGCATCAAGACGGGATGGGCGGCGCATAGCCATGCTCTTTATGTATAACATATTCCTCCCGAGGGGACGAGTCACCGCCAGGCGTCGGATTTCTTTCTTTTTGCTCTTCCCGAGAAGGGGGCCAGCTTTAAAAGAGCTTGGGGAAGTGTTGGGAGCATTTATTGCGGGGGCCAGCAAATTGGGAAGTACTCTATTCCGGGGGGTTCCCGAGTAGCCCGTATGTGTTTACCGATCCTCCTCGGGATGGGGCATGGCCCTTCGGATTCCGCAGGCACTAAAGCGACGACACGTGGCGAGTTCTCGTAGGTCAGTGGCTACGGCGCGACCGATCGAGATACTTGTCTGGCAAGTATAAATATGACGAGGGATGTTGGCCTTAGCCATCCCTCGTTTTAGGTCTTGAAATAGCATTAGATCATGGCTTCTCAAGGGCGATCCTCCGAAGAGTTACGTGCATCACTTGACGATCTGTTACACCAACAAAGGGGGCGTACCACAATCACTGTGGAGGGGTTGGGTCTGGCGTCGACCCTTGCGAGCCAATAGCAGCTCGTAAAGGTCGTCGAGGAGTACGTAGATGTCTCTACTCGGGAGATGGAGGCCCTGCGCCAGGTGGCGGACCGGCAGAGGGAGGAGATTGCATTGCTCCGCCAGCAGGTCGCCGACCTCACCGAGCGGCTAGAGGATCTACTGGCGTCGGGAGCGATGCCGAATCTTAGATGGGCCCCTTTACTTCTTGTTTTTGCTTTTTCTGTCTCTTTTTGTACTCCCTTTCCTCTATCAATGAAAGAAGGGCTTGTTTGGATAATTTTCTTATCTCAAGAGTTTTCAGCTTTAAAAATGCATTCGCACAATAGTTGGGGAGTCAATGTGGCTCCACTTTTTTTTTTTCACGCGCCGAGTCATGGCTCGGTTTGGGATAGGCGCTTTATTCGGCAAGTTATAGGGGTGTTGCCAAAAAGCTTTAGTAGCGAAGAGGGGGACCTTCCCGGCTTTTGCTCGGGGTCCGCGGTTGGTTTTGTGGGGCTTTATTGGACCCTCTAGGGGTTTGCCGGAGGCACATCCTTTGTGCGCTGATTGTTTTTCGCGTAGCGTGCCTCTTTTAAACCGTCGGGGTTTTGGGGACTATTTGGAAGTCCTTCGGCTTTAATCGGGGCCTGCGTACTTCGGTTTACCACCGGTGTTTTAACCTGAAGAAATTTTACTCGGCCTTGCCGAGGTTCGGAGAATATTTTACTTGGCCCTGCCAAGGTTCGGAGAATTTGTTGCTCGGCCCAGCCGAGGTTCGGAGAATATTTTACTTGGCCCTGCCAAGGTTCGGAGAATTTGTTGCTCGGCCCAGCCGAGGTTCGGAGAATATTTTACTTGGCCCTGCCAAGGTTCGGAGAATTTGTTGCTCGGCCCAGCCGAGGTTCGGAGAATATTTTACTTGGCCCTGCCAAGGTTCGAAGAATTTGTTGCTCGGCCCAGCCGAGGTTCGGAGAATATTTTACTTGGCCCTGCCAAGGTTCGGAGAATTTGTTGCTCGGCCCAGCCGAGGTTCGGAGAATATTTTACTTGGCCCTGCCAAGGTTCGGAGAATTTGTTGCTCGGCCCAGCCGAGGTTCGAAGAATATTTTACTTGGCCCTGCTAAGGTTCAGAGAATTTCTGTCCAGATAAGTAGCTCGGTCGTGCCGAGGATTGGTAAGCAGCATCTATTTCTTTTTGCAACCTTTGGCAATGTAGTGCATAATGCTTTGTATTGAAAAAAAAAAATGTGCCGAGAGGAAGGTATAATGAGGCCTATGAAAATAGAATTGGAGAGGACGTACCCTATTGATAATATTTTCGGAGATTGTCCGTGTTCCACGTCCGGGGATGAATTTCCCATCCAAATCTTGTAGCTTGTAGGTTCCCGGTCCAATAGTCTCCGCCACTTGGTACGGGCCTTCCCAGTTTGGCGCCAGCTTTCCTTGTTCCAGCGGTTTGAAACAGAGGCTTTTCGAAGAACAAGGTCGCAGGCAGGAAGGCTTTTCCTTTGACTTTGGAGGCGTGGTAATGGGCTACCCTTTGCTGGTATGCAGCCACTCTGATCCGGGCCTTCTCTCTGATCTCCTCCACTAGGTCGAGGTTAGTGCGGAGCTGATCGTTGCTGGCTTCCTCTGAGTAGCTTTCCACCCGCAATGATGGGAGACCTATTTCCACAGGGATAACGGCCTCCGTGCCGAAGGCCATCCGGAATGGGGTTTCATCTGTCGGGATTCTCGGGGTGGTGCGGTAAGCCCATAGGACATGATGCAGCTCGTCCGCCCACCTGCCTTGAGCTCTGGAAAGGCGAGCTTTGATCCCCTGAAGGAGGATTCTGTTGGTCACTTCAGCTGCTCCGTTGGCTTGTGGATGCCCGACCGAGGTGAGGTGGTGATGGATTCCATGCTCCTCACAGAACTGGCGGAATTTGGAGTTATCGAACTGCTTACCGTTATCGGTGATTATGGTATGTGGGAGGCCGAATCGGCAGATGATGGACCTCCATACAAAGTCTCTGGCCCGTGCCTCGGTTATTTGTGCAACCGCTTCCGCCTCGACCCATTTAGTAAAGTAATCAATGGCAACAAATAAGAATTTATGCTGTCCGTGGCAAGCGGGAATGGGCCGAGGATGTCCATCCCCCATTTGGCGAAAGGCCAGGCGGATGATATGGAAACTAGTTCGGCGGAGGGGAGCCTTTGGATGCTTGAATGCCTCTGGCATGGGTCGCATGCTCGGACTAGGTCGTCCGCATCCTTCTGCATGGTCGGCCAGTAATAGCCTTGCCGCAGTACCTTGTGGCTTAGGGACCGACTTCCCAGATGGTTGCCACAAATCCCCTCATGTACCTCGCATAGAGCATAATCTGCCTTCGGACGGCGAAGGCACTTGAGTAGTGGCATGGAAAAGGACCGTTTGTAAAGCTGGTTGTCGATCAGCACATAGTGGGTGGCAAGTAGCTTCAGCTTTCTAGCTTCTCTCCGGTCGGACGGGAGCGACCCCTCTTTGAGATATTTGAGGATAGGGTCAAACCATGATGGTTCGGCCTCCACTTGCATTATTCGGTCGGCTTCCGCGATGCTGGGCCTTTCCAGAGTCTCCAAGTGGAACTTTTGTTCGGCATCCATCGACTCCGCGGTCGCCAATCGGGAGAGTAGATCGGCGCGGGCATTCTCGGATCTGGGAATCCGAATGATTTCAAATTCAATAAAATAGGGAAGCAGACTCCGCACCTCCTGGAGATATCGAATCATGTTCGGCTCCCGGGCTTCAAAATCTCCTCGCACATGACCGGCCACCAGCTGAGAGTCGGTGAAGGCACTGAGTTTCTCCACCTTTAGATTGCGGGCGATTCGGAGGCCGGCTAATAGGGCTTCATACTCGGCTTCGTTGTTGAAGCCGGGAAGGAGAATCAGACGCCATATTCGAAGGTTATCTCCTCCGGACTGGTGAGAACCAGGCCCGCACCAGAGCGATGGGCATTAGATGACCCGTCGACATGGAGGAGCCACCGGGCTCCAGCTTTTGGTTCTTCGGAGGAGTCTGGGGTAGAACCGTCCTCCGGGATGGTACACTCAAGGAGAAAGTCGGCTAGCACCTGGCTTTGATGGCTGGACGAGGCTGAAAATGTATGTCATGCTCGCTTAGCTCGACGGCCCACTTGGTCATTCTCCCCGACGTCTCGGGACGGTGGACTACTGCCTTGATGGGTTGGTCAGTCAGAACCATCACGGAATGTGCTTGGAAGTACGGTCGCAGCTTCCGAACTGAGGTGATTAAGGCCAACACCATCTTCTCAATTCTATTGTACCTCATCTCCGCATCGCGGAGTAGCCTGCTGACATAGTAGATCGGCTTCTCGACTTTGCCTTCTTCCCTGACCAGCACCGAACAGACTGCACCCTCCGAAACAGCCAGGTACAAGAATAGGGTCTCTCCCGGAGCCGGACTGCTGAGAAGTGGGGGTGAGCCGAGATACTTCTTGAGATCTTGAAATGGCCTTTGGCATTCGGGAGTCCACTGGAACTTTTTGGCCGATCGGAGAGTTTTGAAGAAGGGGAGGCATCTCTTAGCCGACCGCGCCACAAAGCGGTTGAGGGCCGCTATCCTCCCGGTTAGGCGCTGGACTTCTTTGACAGATGTCGGGGGCGCCATTTGTTGGAGAGCTTGAATCTTCTGGGGGTTAGCTTCGATACCTCGCTGGGAGACCATGAAGCCAAGAAACTTTCCGAAGTTAACGCCGAAGGCGCATTTGGTCGGGTTGAGTCTCATCCCGTACTTGCGCAGCGTTGCAAAGCTCTCTGTGAGGTCCTCGACATGCTGTGATGCCTCCTTGCTCTTGACCAGCATGTCGTCCACGTACACCTCATATTTCGGCCGATTTGCTCTTGAATACTTTGTTGACCAGCCTCTGGTAGGTCGCACCTGCATTTTTAAGACCAAAAGGCATGACACGGTAACAGTAAGTACCTCGGTCGGTTATGAAGGCGGTCTTTTCTTCATCCTCAGGGGCCATTCGGATCTGATTGTAGCCTGAATAGGCATCCATGAATGACAGCATCTGGTGACCTGAGGTGGCGTCCACAAGCTGATCGATCCGGGGGAGGGGGAAGCTGTCCTTCGGGCAGGCTTTGTTGAGGTCGGTGAAGTCGATGCAGATTCTCCATTTGCCGTTCGACTTCTTCACCATGACGACGTTTGATAGCCAGCTCGGATAATTTACCTCCCGGACGAAATTAGCCTTGATGAGTTTGTCTACCTCCTCTTTAATGGCCCTTTGTCGTTCTGGGGCGAAGCTCCTCTTTTTCTTCTTGACGGGCTTATGCATCTCGTCCACGTTGAGACGATGAACGAGAACCTCGGGGCTGATCCCAGGCATATCAGAGGCGGACCAGGCAAAGATGTCAGCGTTGCTTCGAAGGAACCTGATCAATCTACGCCGAGACTCTCCCTTCAGCAGCGACCCGATCTTTATAGTTCGGTCGGGACGAGCCTCATCCAATGGCACCTCTTCCAATTCCTCTGCCGGTTCTCCTCGCTGTTCGGCGAAGTCTTCCTGGGCGTTCAGCCCATCAACCTCTGGCATTCTAGACTGAAGGCTTGTAACGAAGCACTGCCGAGCCATGGCCTGACTTCCTCGAACAACTCCAACTCCTTGCTCGGTGGAAAATTTCATGGACAGATGCAGGATGGAGACAACTGCCTTGAGGGACATTAGGCCGGGTGTCACGCCCCAGACCCAATATCGGTCTAGGGTGACAACCCGCCGCGTGCCGGGCACGCAAGGCGTCATCAAATTTTTCAACATAAAGCACCATTATATATAATCAAGTCAAATACATCACTCAATACTATAAGTTTTGGGTTACAAACCCTTACACACCATAATAATGAAGTTTGGGCATCAAGCCCTACACATAAGCAATAATGGGGTTACAACAAAATAATGGGTCTTGATTTATTTAATAAGAGATCCATCACCCCAAAACTCCATCTTCAACCTCGTGGCTCTGACAAAAAACATTGTAAGATTTTTTATGAGCTTACACTCAATAAGTAAGCCACGTTATACAGTCAAATCATAGCATAGTAATCAATAAGCACATAAATATTTTCATGCTTAAACATTCCACAAATACTCAAATATGCAATGTAAGTAAACCCACTATTTATACTCTCAATGGTAACTGTAAATGTGACCCACGGCCCTGCAATATCTCAATAGTGTACCAACAAGCATCCCCCTACTGAAAGGGTCCAGATGCCAAGGTCACGCCATATCATAATCCACCAGAACACATACTCTATATGTGTGATGCCACCTCGAACCAGTAGAACACATCCTCTAGATGTGTGATGCCACCTCATAGAACTCAGAACACATCCTCTAGATGCGTGATGCCATCTCGAACCCAAGCAGAACATGTCCTCTAGACGTGTGAATGGCATAAACAAGCAGAACACGTCCTTTAGACGTGTAGGTGGCATAAACAAGCAGAACACATCCTCTAGATGTGTGTGGCATAAACAAGCAGAACACGTCCTCTAGACGTGTGTGTGGTATGACATGATAAAGGAGAACCGCAGCGACACATAACAGTACCTCACATCATGCACAAACATATCAATAACATCTCTATATTGCATAAACAGTGGATTATACTTACTGAACAATTGCATGTAAAATATCACATCAATGTAATAATAACTGCATCTCTCATGCATAGTATCGACATATGAAATCATAGCACATAAACGACCATGTGTTCATAGTTTTCATTTACTTACAATTTAGCCAATAACAATTCTTCATGTCATAATTCACAATTTAGACATCCATATAATGAATAATTTATTAAATACTGATAACTGGCTTACTTACCTCAGTACGTAATCTAACAGGTATATATATCAGCTAGTCAGATGTCTGAGCACCTACAGATCATTTACACAATTAATTTATTAGAATACGAATATTAAAATGACCCTTAGAATTTCTACCCAGACTAGTTCATGGGCCTTACTTTGGGCTCGAATATCTCCCACTATACATACCCAATTGGGGAAGTAAAAATACCCCATGAAACTAGAATTCACCCAGATTCTAGCCATAAAAATATTTTGCTAATCCCGGCCCGTTACGGGGCCTAAAAACTAGCCCTAAATCAGCTCGCTGCATGGCCCAAAAGGCCCTGAACCGGCCAGCCCAGCCGGCCCGGTTCAACCCAAGCCCTCCTGATCCCCTGTTTCACCGAACAGGGGATGGGAACTTAGCCGGCGGCCAGGGCCGCCGCCAGCCAAATTGAGGGCGGCACGGCCACCGGTGGCCGGGCCAGAGCCAAGGGATCGACCTGGTTTCCATTTCTTCAGTCTCCCTCGCTCTGTCTCACGCTCTCTGTCTCTCTCTCTCACGCTCTCTGTCACGCTCTCTCTTTCTCTAGATCAGGGGATTACCTGGTGGATGAAGCGCGCCAGCCTGAAGAAAGGAGTCCTCTTCCTCCCTATTTAATCACCTGAGCAGCGCCTTGGATCGGAGGTTTCCCGGAAGACTAAACGCTTCACCTGAAGCGAAGCGTCAGCCCCGGGAACCAAACAGACAAGAGCTTGGTTCATCTGAACCAAGCCTGGTTCATCTGAACCAAATCTGGTTCGTTTGAACCGGGTACTACATTCTCCCCTCCTTATAAAAATTTTGGCCTTGAAATTGGTATACTATAAATCTCAAAAGTCAACAATCTTAAATGGATAATTTACCTTCAATTAATTGTGGATACATTTAATTTCTTCCTCCAGCTCCCAAGTAGCCTCAGAATCTGATCCTTGCGGTCCACGATACGCACAGGATGTTCCTCCTATGATAAATCCTTCCTCAACTGAATAGGCTCATAAGCTATAACATGACTGGGGTCTGAAACATACTTCCTCAATATAGATACATGGAATACATTGTGAACACCAGATTAGATCGGAGGTAGTGCTAAGCTGTATGCAACCTCCCCAACTCCATATCATAAGGAATACTACATCATCTCAAAACTTAATCCTTGCGGTCCACCATGTGCACAAAATGATCTTCATAGGTCAATTCTTTCTTAAACTAAATCAGTTCAAGTTCTAACACATAACGGGGTTCGATATATACCTCCTCAGTCATAAAGATATGAAACACATTGAATGCCCCAAAGAGTAATGAAGATAGTGCTAAGTTATAAGCTACCTCCTTTATTTTGATCAAAATCTCAAATGGCCCAATGTATTATGGCTTAAATCACCTCTAACACAATTCTCATTCACATCGTTGATTAGAAAAACTTCTAATTGATTTTCAACCTAAAATTTCAAATCTTTCTTTTTAACATCAACATAACTTTTCTATTGACTTGAGTTACATGAAGCTGCTTTAATTAACGATACTTTCTCATATTTGCTAAACCAGCTCAGTATCCAAAATTTTCTCTCTCACACTTCATCTCAATATGAAGGGAATCTACACCTTATATCAGACAATTGAAATGAATCCATTGGAATGTTGGCTTGGTAATCATTAAAATAAGCAATTTCACTAAGGGTAAGAAGCTATACCAAGCACTTTCTAAATCCATCACACAGGCTCGCAGTACATCATCAAAATCTTATTGGTTCATGCAGATTGTCCATCTATTTGAGGGTGGAAGGCTGGACAGAATTTCAGCTTAATCCACAAAGCCTTATGATGACATCATCAAATTAGGAGAGTGAGACAAATGGATACAAACTCAATTTACACAGTTTACCATTAAACCAAAAATAAATATTAACATTTAACCCACTAAAATTTCATCCTCGAAATTAAATGTCCACAAATCTTGTACCATTATAGATACTCACTAGCAAATTTTTTTTTTTTTTTTCATTCCTTGGTACCCAAATGACGTATCAAACTTTAATAATTAATTTGATCTTTCTACCAAATAAAATTGAATTCCTTAAGAAGTATTTCTTTCCTGTCATCCCTTTTATATATGTATCTATATATATACCTTAACTTCTCACAACATAATCATCATAAATATCATAGAGTCCATCACATGTATTATGTTATCCGTTCTTAAGGTTATTAAAACATCAGGTACTCTTAATTCCTCGATAAGACAGTTCCAAGTTCTTTTGAATTAAGTATAAGATAGTTTCCTTCCAATGCTCTCTCAACTCATAAATAGTTGAATGTGCCATTAATCATTACGACACTTATTTTAATCATCATAACATACTTGGTTTCACTCTTGAATACTTCAAGCTAACATCAATAAACATTATGCAATTATTTAGGATATCTTTCATAATTATCATAATCAACAAGTTTAATTTCTTTGAATAATAGTGCCATCATTAATCATCAGTATGATTAATTTATCTCCTTCATATTTATGAATAATACCACCATAACCAATCAATTTCTCTTGAATAGGTCCGTATATCCTCAATAAATAATGCAATTTAAATGATTCAAATTCTTGAATCGATTATTTTGTTACCAATGATTATCAAAATCATCTATAGATTATGCAATGTCCAATGCCATAACATGACCAACTAATTTAAACCCTTCAAATATCTCAAAGTGACTTCACTAATCTAGCTCAGATGGATACAAGACTTATAAGGTCAATAAAGATTGAAAATGCACTTACCATCCGAAAGACATAATTGAAAATTATAGTAATCTCTCTATGACTTGAAAGTGATAGTAGATGTACCCTTAACCATAATCCATAACTAATAATAATCAAAATAAAATCATCTTCCTCCTATTTTCTTAACAATAATTATGCCACTTATGGTTGATTGATAATTTATCCATCCTGGAGAAAGATATCTACTTAGGAACTATGAAGAAAGGTACAATAAGTATGCATGATAATATATGAATAGATATCTTGATTTAGAAATCTATTAACAGATGAAAATTCCCATGAAATTCTTTATCAGTGAAATTTATCTTATTCTTATTACTGCTAAAATCTTTCACTGTCTAGCATCAAATATTTGATCATTTATAGCCAAAATCAGTTCTAAAGATTAATAGAGTCTACTGCTCTCAAAAACTTAAACAGTAATTGTCTCAAATTTAAAATTTTATATTCTTCCTAAATGGTCCATCAAGATATAATATGCATTCAACTATTTTATTAACATCAGTATCAACCATCTCCACATCTAGCAAATTAACAGTCAGTTTTGAACATGCAATATCCATAATAAAAGTTCTCTTAGTAAATTCACTATATATACTTATCCATCCAGACTCAAATTCAGAAAGTACTCAATTGTGATTGATCAAAAATATGTAATTAACTATTTCATTCTCAAATATCATCAATATTAATCATCCATATAACCAGCAGATTAGCTCATAATCTTAAACTACAATATCAACAATGTAAGTTCTACAAATAAAAATTCATTATATACATCCACATTCAAATTTAGATTTACTAACTCCAAATCCACATATCAACTCAATTGCAATATGAACATAATGATGTTATCTTAGTCATATTAGTCATCAATTGCAATTTTTCACCTACTATATTATATTCCACATATTCATCTATCTTTTATTGTATATCCAATTAAAATTTAATCTCCCATATTATTTAAAGGTGCTACGAATCATTTCCAACAAGTTTAATGGAGCTAAAACCTCTAGAAGCCCCTTGGCCTCCCCATTGGTCAAGGTCACCAGCTTGGGAGTCTAACAATATCATTGGCTTGCGATGGTTCATTCTTAATCCCTATCAAATTTGTAATTCAATTAATATCTTGATAAACTTTAAATTTCAAGCTTCCAAAGCATAATTCATGAATTTCCTTGAAAGTCATAATTATTTCCATATCATCCTAATCTAAAGTGTCAGGTTTCCTAAGTATAATGTCATCAAAATATGTTCTCTATATGTTATCATGTCAATATGTCCGTGTCCCTAGGGTCATATGTTCTCTATGTGTTATCATGTCAATATGTCCGTGTCCCTAGGGTCATAACCTGAGCTCTGATACCACTAAAGCTGTCACGCCCCAGACCCAATATCGGGCTAGGGTGACAACCCGCCGCGTGCCAGGCACGCAAGGCGTCATCAAATTTTTCAACATAAAGCACCATTATATATAATCAAGTCAAATACATCACTCAATACTATAAGTTTTGGGTTACCAACCCTTACACACCATAATAATGAAGTTTGGGCATCAAGCCCTACACATAAGCAATAATGGGGTTACAACAAAATAATGGGTCTTGATTTATTTAATAGGAGATCCATCACCCCAAAAGTCCATCTTCAACCTCGTGGCTCTGACAAAAAATATTGTAAGATTTTTTATGAGCTTACACTCAATAAGTAAGCCACGTTATATAGTCAAATCATAGCATAGTAATTAATAAGTACATAAATGATTTTCATGCTTAAACATTCCACAAATACTCAAATATGCAATGTAAGTAAACCCACTGTTTATATCTCAATGGTAACTGTAAATATGACCCACAGCCCTGCAATATCTCAATAGTGTACCAACAAGCATCCCCCTACTGAAAGGGTCCAGATGCCAGGGTCATGCCATATCATAATCCACCAGAACACATACTCTATATGTGTGATGCCACCTCGAACCAAGCAGAACACATCCTCTAGATGTGTGATGCCACCTCATAGAACTCAGAACACATCCTCTAGATGCGTGATGCCTTCTCGAACCCAAGCAGAACATGTCCTCTAGACGTGTGAATGACATAAACAAGCAGAACACGTCCTCTAGACGTGTAGGTGGCATAAACAAGCAGAACACATCCTCTAGATGTGTGTGTGGCATAAACAAGCAGAACATGTCCTCTAGACGTGTGTGGTATGACATGATAAAGGAGAACCACAGCGACACATAACATACCTCACATCATGCACAAACATATCAATAACATCTCTATATTGCATAAACAGTGGATTATACTTACTGAATAATTACATGTAAAATATCACATCAATGTAATAATAACTGCATCTCTCATGCATAGTATCCACATATGAAATCATAGCACATAAACGACCATGTGTTCATAATTTTCATACTTACAATTTAGCCAATAACAATTCTTCATGTCACAATTCACAATTTAAACATCCATATAATGAATAATTTATTAAATACTGATAACTGGCTTACTTACCTCAGTACGCAATCCAACAGGTATATATATCAGCTAGTCAGATGTCTGAGCACCTATAGGATCATTTACACAATTAATTTATTAGAATACGAATATTAAAATGACCCTTAGAATTTCTACCCAGACTAGTTCACGGGCCTTACTTGGGCTCGAATATCTCCCACTATACATACCCAATTGGGGAAGTAAAAATACCCCATGAAACTAGAATTCACCCAAATTCTAGCCATATAAATATTTTGCTAATCTCGACCCATTACGGGGCCCAAAAACTAGCCCCAAATTAGCTCGCTGCATGGCCCAAAAGGCCTGAACCGGCCGGCCCAGCCGGCCCGGTTCAACCCAAGCCCTCCCGATCCCCTGTTTCACCGAACAGGGACGGGAACTTAGCCGGCGGCCAGGGCTGCCGCCGGCCAAATTGAGGGCGGCCCGGCCACCGGTGGCCGGGCCAGAGCCGGCTGTCGCCGAGGCTGGCAGCCGAACTCCCTCTCTCTCCCTCAATTTCTCTCATCTTCTCCCTTTCATCCGCACGGCACGAAGCTGTGCTGGCAGCACGGCCGGCCACCTTGGCCGGCCGGACCTCCACCGGACGCACGCCCGGTGCCTGTGGAGGCGACAGGCCAAAGCTCGGGCCTGGCGAGGCGGCAAGCACGCTGCCGGGCCCGAACTAACCGACGGAAGCCGACCGCGCGAGAAAAGGGTCAATTGGCCCTCTCTCTCCTCTCTCTCTCCACCACCACCCCGCCGGACGCCTCCCCCGGCGCCGGCGGAGTCGTCGGCCAAATCTCAGGCCCAGCGAGGCGGCGAGCATGCCGCCGGGCCTGAACCAAGGGATCGACGGGTTTCCATTTCTTCAGTCTCCCTCGCTCTCTCTGTCTCACACTCTCTGTCTCTCTCTCACACGCTCTCTCTCTCTAGATCAGGGGATTACCTGGTGGATGAAGCGCGCCAGCCTGAAGGAAGGAGTCATCTTCCTCCCTATTTAATCACCTGAGCAGCGCCTCGGATCGGAGGTTTCCCGGAAGACTAAACGCTTCACCTAGAGCGAAGCGTCAGCCCAGGGAACCCAACAGACAGGAGCTTGGTTCATCTGAACCAAGCCTGGTTCATCTGAACCAAATCTGGTTCGTTTGAATCAGGTACTACACCGGGCCTGCCGAATATCACATTGTATGGAGATCTGAGGTCGGTTACTAGGAAATCCGTCTGAATAATGGCTACAAGGGGCCAGGTTCCCGCTCGGACTGTCAGGGTGACGACCCCTTATGCGACGATGACATCGCCAGTGAATCCCATCAAAGTGGAATCCATGGTTCGCAGGATTTCCATGAGTAATTTCATCCTGGCAAACATACCGAGGTACAAAACATTCACCGAACTTCCACTATCAATAAGGATTCGGCTTACATCATAGTTATTTAGATTGAGGGATACAACTAGTGTGTCTTCATGGGGAAGCTGTATCCCTTAGAGATCATCATCGGAGAAGGAGAGCTCACCCGTCCGTGCCTTCTTTGGCGCCGATCCTTCACTGTTGCCCCTAGGGTTCGATCCGCCGGCCTCCTCAGTCATGTTAATGCGGCCGATTACGGGCGGATTCGGCGGAGGAGGTTGATGAAGCTCGGGCTGGCAGTCACCTCCTTGCTGTGGCTCGGGTGCCCTCCTGAACTGATTCAGTCGCCCCCGCTGGATCAGCCTCTCAATTTCATTTTTCAGCTGCCAGCATTCTTCAGTGTTGTGGCCATGCTCCCGGTGGTAACGACAGTACTTGGTGGGATCTCTTCGGGTCGAGTTCCCTCGGAAAGGTACTGGCCGGGGAAGCTGGCGCTCTATCTCCATGAGGATCTGCGCCCGGGGCACGGTCAGTGGAGTGTAGTGGTCGAATCTCCTGGGAGGGCTCCGGGAGCGATTCCTTGGCGGCAGCGGAGGGACTCTCTGGCGGTGAGGCGGACTTGGTCGCCGGGCGGGTCGGTGCCTATCGGGGACTTTGGGCTCCTTCTTCTTTGCCTGCTCAGCGCGGGCAACTCTCCGCGATTCTTCGACCCTAGCGTACTTGTCCGCCAAGGCCATCATATCCGAAAGGCAAGGGGGGTAACTGACTTCCATAGCCAGGTAGAAGTCGCTTTCCTTCGAGACTCCCCCCGCCAGGGTGGACATAGCCACCTCGTGATTAAGGTGGTCCACCTCTAGCATGGCCTTATTAAAACGACCAAGATAATTTCTCAGGGACTCCCCCTCTCTAAGCTTAACTTCAGAGAGGGAGTCAGATCTTCGTCGGTGGCGGCAGCTGCTGACGAACTGACAAATAAAAAGGCGGCTCAGCTCGTCAAATGAATCGATGGAACTTGGTTTTAAAGCGTTGAACTAGGTCCGGGCAGATCCCCTGAGGGTGGAGGGGAAAGCATGGCAGAGGACCACGTCGGATGCTCCGTGGAACATCATTATTGACTGGAAGCTGCTAAGATGGTCGTCCAGGTCAGAAGAGCCGTGGTAAGGCTCGACGGCTGGTAACTTGACATGGGAGGGGATCACTTCCTCCATAATCCCTTTAGAGAATGGGATGCCTTGCTCCGCTTTGGGCTGGGGCGGATGGGCCTGCTTGGCGGCGTCCAGTTCCTGACGCATTTCCTGGATCTGACGATGGATCTCCTCTTCGCCAGACAGAGGAGGAGCTGGGCGAGAAGATCGTAGAGACGGCATCGAATCAAGGTGGGAGGTCATCGGAGAGAGAGACCGGGCTCGTCGAGATCTGGGAGGATCTCTGTCGTGACCATCTCGTGGGACTGGCTTGTCCCCTCTAGGTCGATGTGGGGGGTCCGCAGATTTGCGCGGACTGAAGGAAGAAGTCGCCGGCGAAGAAGGAACTGCCGCTTCCTTATAAAAGTGTGGAGCAGGAGGAGCCATAAGGCGCTCCTGGACCAAGTGGGTCAGAGTCTGAACTTGTTGGACCAGCGAGGCAAACTGGTCCTGGGTCACCGGGATGGCAGGTGGTGACGGGGTTTCGACTGGTGGTGGCTGCGGTGCTACACCGCTCGTCGGATCCGGCCTCTGGGAGGCGACCTGATCTTGAGCTTCAGAGGTTGCTCTTCTTCGATTGGCCATTAGAGAGGTTCTACTCCAGATTAGGATCTTTGTCTCATTTCTTCAAGTTTTAATGGGACTGGAGGCCCTTCCTCTAGCGCCAATATGTTGCCGCCGGGATCCATCCTCCGACTTGGGCGCAGTCGATCTCCAAAGGGGGGCGGACCTGCACACAAAAGTCCTCGCGCGAGAAGCGTTAGGGGGGCCCTCCGCGGAAGACCCTCCGACACTCAAGTCAGTGAGAGGAAATCGGCGATCAATCAGAAAACGGAGAGGTGGATCCCTCTGGAGAGTCTCTCCGGGGGGGCCAATCGGAAGCTCTAGGAGATGAGAGCACCGACGAGCAGCAGGAGAGTGGGGAGTGAGGGTGTGAGCGAACGTGTACCTGAGGGAATATGTGAGTGTGATACTTATAGGCTGTCATATGGATCTTGAGCGTCTTCTGGAAGGTTCAGAGGTTGTTAGGATACAGGAGTGGATCGAATCAGGCCGTTGTGGGGCTGTTGGGATTCGTATCTTGTCCGTTAAGGGATCGACGGCTGGGAGAGCTTTCTTGATAGCTTGAGATCTGGTAGATGGGTAGGTCTCAGGCGGCCTTGATAGGTTCTAGACCACTTCTCGGCATGATTCCTTGCCTAGGGTGCCGTTATAGTAGGCTTAGGCTCTCCCGCGTCGGGTTCCATGGAGGTGGGTATTGGATCGTGGGTCGTTCAATGAAGCCGGGCCATGGAGGCTCGGGGGAAACGAACTACAGGAAGTTCGGGAGAGCCGAGCTATGGAAGCTTGGGAGAAGCCGAGCTATGGGAGCCCGGGGAGGCCGAGCTACGGAAGCTCGGCAGAGCCGAGCTATGGAAGCTCGGGGAAACTGACGAGCTCGGGAGAGACGAGCTACGGAAGCTCAGGGGAAGCCGAGCTATAGGAGCTCGGTAAAGGCGAGCTACTGGAAGCTCGGGGAAGCCGAGCTATGGGAGCTCGGGAGAGGTCGAGCTACTGGAAGCTCGGGGAAGCCGAGCTATGGGAGCTCGGTAAAGGCGAGCTACTGGAAGCTCGGGGAAGCCGAGCTATGAGAGCTCGGGAGAGGCCGAGCTACTGGAAGCTCGGGAAAGCCGAGCTATGGGAGCTCGGGAGAGGCCGAGCTACGGGAGCCCGGGGAGGGCCGAGCTATGGAAGCCCGGGAAGGCCGAGCTATGGAAGCTCGGAGAAACTGAGCTATGGGAGCTCAGGAGAGGCGAGATACGGAAGCTCGGGGGAGATGAAAGGAGGAGGTCGGTCTTAGCCTTCTCGCACGGATATTAATGCAATGACGGTTTTACCCCCAACAATATATATATATATATATATATATATATATATATATATAAAGCGCTTACAGCCTTACAGAGAAGCGTTTAAATATATATATATTTTAGAAATGCGGCCCTACAGTCTTGCAAAAAGTTAGCGCAAGAAAATGACTACACTGCGATATAATTTGTATTGAAACCGTAATTAGATTGACATGATATTCTTTTGCTTAATTGATTTTACAGAATACATACCTGCACGAGAGGAGTTGGGCAGCGTTACAATCATAGATTGAATACGCTTGCTTCCGGAAGTCTCGTACTTTTATGATTAAGCAGACTATAATATCATTGCCAACTTCGACTCGTCGTCGGCTACTTATCACTGTGCCGGATGTTGCTTGTAATAATGAACTGGAGAGAAAACCAATGAGGATAACATGTGATTTTTAATTTTATGTCATCAACACTACACCTTTCCTAATGATTTCTACTGCATCAACAAAAGAAATAAATAATAATAATTATTATTATATATTAATAGCGTGGGAACTGACTTAAAAAGAAAGCATTTGCTCCAAAAATTTGGAAGGAACATGACCCGAAACAAGGATTTCCCTGTGAAATTAACCATAGCAGGTTGGCAACAATCGTTCAGATAGTCGTTGGCATTTCTCGCGTGACCGTATATCTCTCCAACAAAATTTTCTGTGCAGCACGTTAAATTAGCTTAGACTTGCTTGGAAGAAGTGGCTGCTGAATAATTGAATAATAGGACAGGAGCTGCCACATCAGTGATTGTCATGCACTCTCAGCGTTTAAAGGATCGTTGAAAAAAATCTTGCTGCACCGTTTTTTGGTGCAGCAAATGCATATTAATCGTATAAATTAATTATATATATATATATATTATATTATTATACATTTAAAATTTAATAAATTTTATTTTATTATATATATATATATATATATATATATATATATATATATATATATATATATATATTAATGATTAATTTATGCAATTAATGTGCGTTTGGTGGATCGGTGCAACTAACTTTTGTTTAAAGGACGTCGTTATGGTCATGGGGTAGGTATTTGGCAGATGAGCCAAGTCAAAGTCTTGATGGTTGCAATCACATGCATGGAATAGGTACACAACAGGTTTAGTGGGTCAGGTTAATGTCCTTCTTTTGATCATTGGAGACACGTGGGATAAGAAAGCGGGAGCTTACTCCGGTTAATGTTTCTAAGATAATGTTTGATACGAAGGATAAGAAAGAATAAGATATTTTAGAAATATTTTTTTTAATTTTATGTTATATCTAGAAGGAATAGGTTTAAAAAAATTTAATTAGAAGAGATAATTCATATTTAATCATGGGTTATTTCCTAAACTTATTCCCTAGAAAACTTAGAAACAACTAAAGTTATCCCTTGATGACAGACTTGTGATTTTAAAAAGATCATTATTCCTTCAATTATTTCTGAATAAATGTATTTTGTATATTTATTTAAAGATAATTTTTGGGCTATCAAACACTATCTAATTGTCGTGTTGCAGTGCGTGGCAGATTTCGATGATTATGTCAATATTTTTTAAATACGGCAGTTTGAGAGGCAAATCAATGTTATTAATTATCGGTAGGTGGGGAGGATACGCGGCAACCTCCAACAAATCACATAAATGCCTTTTATGATTATTTTTTTACGATACCTTTGACAATTAGTGTCTGATACCGTAAATAAAAAAAGACAAGAAGCAAAATATATGATCTAAAGGTTTTAACATTGGAAATAAAAAAGTAAGATTAATGTACTTATTTTAAAAAATATTAAAATATACCATAATGGAACCTTTTATTGATAATTAGATAAGCACCTATACATTACATTAATTAATTTTAGGTATGGATTATTTGTATAATTTTAAAAAAATTAAAGAAAAATATCCACTACCAAGCTATAAATCACTATCAAACGTTTTTTTTTTTTAATTTTAAATAAAAATGTTTCAAGAGCTTCATGTCTAGTAAGTTTCTGTTGAGCCTCCATATGGTCAATGATGAACTATTATAGGGCTGTTGATCCTGCAAGCTATTAAATCTTCACCTGCATGTTGAATCCTTTGAGGTTATTGATTATACAAACTATGGAGCCTTCACCTCAATTTTTTTATGTTGAATCCCCTACACAAAAAGGTCACTCCAATCATCCAATCCCTCGACAGCATAAGAAGGTCAACCCCTCTTGGGAATGGCTTGAGCCTAAATATAGAAGCAATTCCAAATCAAACCTAGATCGAGTAAAGATCAAGTCAAAGAGAAGCTTTGCTCTTGATTGAGTTTGGATCGAATAACAATCAAATCAAAGAGGAGTCTAACTCTTAGATCAAATCAAATTAAACCTAAGTCAAACCAAAAGAGAGCATTGCTCTAAAATTGAGACTAAATTGACTTTGAAGATGAGTTCTGTTGCCGTCAAATCACTTTTGAGAAGCGTCAAGCGACAGAAATGCTTCGCTGGCCTTCAGAGGAATGATATGGACCGTCTCCTTCAGTCGGAAACCTGCAAGAAAAGTTCCAGACCGATGGTTCCGGCGGGGACCCTCCGACGCTCAAGTCAGCGATATGGAGAACAGGAATTTTTTAATGAAAGAGTAGAGATTAAGTTTCTTCCCCCTCCTCTCGTTGGAGGATTGGGGTCTTTATATACCTGTTCGGGGGTCCCTCTTATCCTTCACTGGTAACAGCTGAGTAATATCTTTCATTCTTCATAGGTAGGCGTACTAACTGCTAAACGTATGTCATAAGCACGCCTCTTAATTTTTTGGAAACCGTCCGTGACTTTAGTAATTGCCGATTCATAATATTTGGTGACCGCCCGTGATCCTGGTAAAGCCACGTGGAATTCCTTGCCACAAGCAGACGCTTGTTGGCCTCTGCTGCCGAGGCCGACGCCGGTGCTGACACCGAAGCCGACGTCAACATCGTAACCAACGCTTAGACTGGCCGCGGCTGCCTCCGAGTCCGAGGTGGGCCATTCAGATCTGATTGTAGCCTGAATAAGCATCCATGAATGACAGCATCTGGTGACCTGAGGTGGCATCCACAAGCTGGTCGATCCGGGGGAGGGGGAAGCTGTCCTTCGGGCAGGCTTTGTTGAGGTCGGTAAAGTCGATGCAGATTCTCCATTTGCCGTTCGACTTCTTCACCATGACGATGTTTGATAGCCAGCTCGGATAATTTACCTCCCGGATGAAATTAGCCTTGATGAGTTTGTCTACCTCCTCTTTAATGGCCCTTTGTCGTTCTGGGGCGAAGCTCCTCTTTTTCTGCTTGATGGGCCTATGCATCTCGTCCACGTTGAGACGATGGACGAGAACCTCGGGGCTGATCCCAGGCATATCAGAGGCGGACCAGGTGAAGATGTCAGCGTTGCTTCGGAGGAACCTGATCAATCTACGCCGAGACTCTCCCTTCAGCAGCGACCCGATCTTTATAGTTCAGTCGGGATGAGCCTCATCCAATAGCACCTCTTCCAATTCCTCTATCGGTTCTCCTCGCTGTTCGGCGAAGTCTTCCCGGGCGTCCAGCCCATCAACCTCCGGCATTCTAGACTGAAGGCTTATAACGAAGCACTGCTGAGCCATGGCCTGACTTCCTCGAACAACTCCAACTCCTTGCTCGGTGGGAAATTTTATGGACAGATGCGGGATGGAGACAACTGCCTTGAGGAACATTAGGCCGGGTGTCACGCCCCAGACCCAATATCGGGCTAGGGTGACAACCCGCCGCGTGCCGGGCACGCAAGGCATCATCAAATTTTCAACATAAAGCACCATTATATATAATCAAGTCAAATACATCATTCAATACTATAAGTTTTGGGTTACAACCCTTACACACCATAATAATGAAGTTTGGGCATCAGGCCCTACACATAAGCAATAATGGGGTTACAACAAAATAATGGGTCTTGATTTATTTAATATGAGATCCATCACCCCAAAAGTCCATCTTCAACCTCGTGGCCCTGACAAAAAACATTGTAAGATTTTTTATTAGCTTACACTCAATAAGTAAGCCACGTTATACAGTCAAATCATAGCATAGTAACCAATAAGCACATAAATGATTTTAATGCTTAAACATTCTACAAATACTCAAATATGCAATGTAAGTAAACCCACTGTTTATACTCTCAATGGTAACTGTAAATGTGACCCACGGCCCTGCAATATCTTAATAGTGTACCAACAAGCATCCCCCTACTGAAAGTGTCCAGATGCTAGGGTCACGCCATATCATAATCCACCAGAACACATACTTTATATGTGTGATGCCACCTCGAACCAAGCAGAACACATCCTCTAGATGTGTGATGCCACCTCATAGAACTCAGAACACATCCTCTAGATGCGTGATGCCATCTCGAACCCAAGCAGAACACGTCCTCTAGATATGTGAATGGCATAAAGAAGCAGAACACATCCTCTAGACGTGTAGGTGGCATAAACAAGCAGAACACATCCTCTAGATGTGTGTGTGGCATAAACAAGCAGAACACGTCCTCTAGACGTGTGTGTGGTATGACATGATAAAGGAGAACCGCAGCGACACATAATAGTACCTCACATCATGCACAAACATATCAATAACATCTCTATATTGCATAAACAGTGGATTATACTTACTGAACAATTGCATGTAAAATATCACATCAATGTAATAATAACTGCATCTCTCATGTATAGTATCAACATATGAAATCATAGCACATCAACGACCATGTGTTCAATTTTTTTACTTACAATTTATCCATAACAATTCTTCATGTCACAATTCACAATTTAAACATCCATATAATGAATAATTTATTAAATACTGATAACTGGCTTACTTACCTCAGTACGCAATCCAACAGGTATATATCAGCTAGTCGGACGAGCACCTACAGGATCATTTACAATTAATTTATTAGAATACGAATATTAAAATGACCCTTAGAATTTCTACCCAGACTAGTTCACGGGCCTTACTTTGGGCTCGAATATCTCCCACTATACATACCCAATTGGGGAAGTAAAAATACCCCAAGAAACTAGAATTCATCCAAATTCTAGCCATATAAATATTTTGCTAATCCCGGCCCGTTACGGGGCCCAAAAACTTACCCCAAATCAGCTCGCTGAACGGCCCAAAAGGCCCTGAACCGGCCGGCCCAGTTCAACCCAAGCCCTTCCGATCCCCTGTTTCACCGAACAAGGGACGGCAACTTAACCGGCGGCCAGGGCCGCCGCCGGCCAAATTGAGGGCGGCCCGGCCGCCGTGGCCAGGCCAGAGCCGGCCGCCGCCGCGGGCCGCCAAACTCCCTCTCTCTCCCTCAATTTCTCTCATCTTCTCCCTCTCATCCGCACGGCACGAAGCTGTGCCGGCGGCACGGCCGGCCACCTTGGCTGGCCGGACCTCCATCGGACGCACGCCCGACGCCGGTGGAGGCAACAGGCCAAAGCTCGGGCCTGGCGAGGCGGCGAGCACGCCGCCGGGCCCAAACCAAGGGATCGATCGGGTTTCCATTTCTTCAGTCTCCTTCGCTCTCTCTATCTCACGCTCTCTGTCTCTCTCTCTCACGCTCTCTCTCACGCTCTCTCTCTCTAGATCAGGGGATTACCTGGTGGATGAAGCGCGCCAGCCTGAAGGAAGGAGTCCTCTTCCTCCCTATTTAATCACCTGAGCAGCGCCTCGGATCGGAGGTTTCCCGGAAGACTAAACGCTTCACCTGGAGCGAAGCGTCAGCTCGGGGAACCAAACAGACAGGAGCTTGGTTCATCTGAACCAAGCCTGGTTCATCTGAACCAAATCTGGTTCGTTTGAACCGGGTACTACATTCTTCCCTCCTTATAAAAATTTTGGCCTTGAAATTGGTATACTATAAATCTCAAAAGTCAACAATCTTAAATGGATAATTTACCTTCAATTAATTGTGGATACATTTAATTTCTTCCTCCAGCTCCCAAGTAGCCTCAGAATCTGATCCTTGCGGTCCACGATACGCACAGGATGTTCCTCATATGAAATCCTTCCTCAACTGAATAGGCTCATAAGCTATAACATGACTGGGGTCTGAAACATACTTCCTCAATATAGATACATGGAATACATTGTGAACACCAGATTAGATCGGAGGTAGTGCTAAGCTGTATGCAACCTTCCCAACTCCATATCATAAGGAACTACATCATCTCAGAACTTAATCCTTGCGGTCCACCATGTGCACAAAATGATCTTCATAGGTCAATTCTTTCTTAAACTAAATCAGTTCAAGTTCTAACACATAACGGGGGTTCGATATATACCTCCTCAGTCATAAAGATATGAAACACATTGAATGCCCCAAAGAGTAATGAAGATAGTGCTAAGTTATAAGCTACCTCCTTTATTTTGATCAAAATCTCAAATGGCCCAATGTATTGTGGCTTAAATCACCTCTAACACA
The DNA here is from genome assembly GCA_900491605.1 of Calamus simplicifolius. Lineage (NCBI taxonomy): Eukaryota > Viridiplantae > Streptophyta > Magnoliopsida > Arecales > Arecaceae > Calamus > Calamus simplicifolius. The sequence goes on along the minus strand of UESW01003995.1, from coordinate 1,601,065 downwards.
ATTCTCATTCACATCGTTGATTAGAAAAACTTCCAATTGATTTTCAACCTGAAATTTCAAATCTTTCTTTTTTAACATCAACATAACTTTTCTATTGACTTGAGTTACATGAAGCTGCTTTAATTAATGATACTTTCTCATATTTGCTAAACCAGCTCAGTATCCAAAATTTTCTCTCTCACACTTCATCTCAATATGAAGGGAATCTACACCTTATATCATAGACAATTGAAATGAATCCATTGGAATGTTGGCTTGGTAATCATTAAAATAAGCAATTTCACTAAGGGTAAGAAGCTATACCAAGCACTTTCTAAATCCATCACACAGGCTCGCAGTACATCATCAAATCTTATTGGTTCATGCAGATTGTCCATCTATTTGAGGGTGGAAGGCTAGACAGAATTTCAGCTTAATTCACAAAGCCTTATGATGACATCATCGAATTAGGAGAGTGAGACAAATGGATACAAACTCAATTTACACAGTTTACCATTAAACCAAAAACAATATTAACATTTAACCCACTAAAATTTCATCCTCGAAATTAAATGTCCACAAATCTTGTACCATTATAGATACTCACTAGCAAAATTTTTTTTTTTTTTTTCATTCCTTGGTACCCAAATGACGTATCAAACTTCAATAATTAATTTGATCTTTCTACCAAATAAAATTAAATTCCTTAAGAAGTATTTCTTTCCTGTCATCCCTTTTATATATATGTATCTATATATACCTTAACTTCTCACAACATAATCATCATAAATATCATAGAGTCCATCACATGTATTATGTTATCCGTTCTTAAGGTTATTAAAACATCAGGTACTCTTAATTCCTCGATAAGACAGTTCCAAGTTCTTTTGAATTAAGTATAAGATAGTTTCCTTCCAATGCTCTCTCAACTCATAAATAGTTGAATGTGCCATTAATCATTACGACACTTATTTTAATCATCATAACATACTTGGTTTCACTCTTGAATACTTCAAGCTAACATCAACGAACATTATGCAATTATTTAGGATATCTTTCATAATTATCATAATCAACAAATTTAATTTCTTTGAATAATAGTGCCATCATTAATCATCAGTATGATTAATTTATCTCCTTCATATTTATCAATAATACCACCATAACCAATCAATTTCTCTTGAATAGGTCCGTATATCCTCAATAAATAATGCAATTTAAATGATTCAAATTCTTGAATCGATTATTTCGTTACCAATGATTATCAAAATCATCTATAGATTATGCAATGTCCAATGCCATAACATGACCAACTAATTTAAACCCTTCAAATATCTCAAAGTGACTTCACTAATCTAGCTCAGATGGATACAAGACTTATAAGGTCAATAAAGATTGAAAATGCACTTACCATCCGAAAGACATAATTGAAAATTATAGTAATCTCTCTATAACTTGAAAGTGATAGTAGATGTACCCTTAACCATAATCCATAACTGATAATAATCAAAATAAAATCATCTTCCTCCTATTTTCTTAACAATAATTATGCCACTTATGGCTGATTGATAATTTATCCATCCTGGAGAAAGATATCTACTTAGGAACTATGAAGAAAGGTACAATAAGTATGCACGATAATATATGAATAGATATCTTGATTTAGAAATCTATTAACAGATAAAAATTCCCATGAAATTCTTTATCAGTGAAATTTATCTTATTCTTATTACTGCTAAAATCTTTCACTGTCTAGCATCAAAATATTTGATCATTTATAGCCAAAATCAGTTCTAAAGATTAATAGAGTCTATTGCTCTCAAAAACTTAAACAGTAATTGTCTCAAAATTTAAAATTTATATTCTTCCTAAATGGTCCATCAAGATATAATATGCAGTCAACTATTTTATTAACATCAGTATCAACCATCTCCACATCTAGAAAATTAACAGTCAATTTTGAACATGCAATATCCATAATAAAAGTTCTCTTAGTAAATTCACTATATATACTTATCCATCAGACTCAAATTCAGAAAGTACTCAATTGTGATTGATCAAAAACATGTAATTAACTATTTAATTCCCAAATATCATCAATATTAATCATCCATATAACCAGCATATTAGCTCATAATCTTAAACTTACAATATCAACAATGTAAGTTCTACAAATAAAAATTCATTATATACATCCACATTCAAATTTAGATTTACTAACTCCAAATCCACATATCAACTCAATTGCAATATGAACATAATGATGTTATCTTAGTCATATTAGTCATCAATTGCTATTTTCACCTACTATATATTCCTCATATTCATCTGTCTTTTATTGTATATCCAATTAAAATTTCATCTCCCATATTATTTAAAGGTGCTACAAATCATTTCCAACAAGTTTAATGGAGCTAAAACCTCTAGAAGCCCCTTGGCCTCCTCATTGGTCAAGGTCACCAGCTTGGGAGTCTAACAATATCATTGGCTTGCGATGGTTCATTCTTAATCCCTATCAAATTTGTAATTCAATTAATATCTTGATAAACTTTAAATTTCAAGCTTCCAAAGCATAATTCATGAATTTCTTTGAAAGTCATAATTGTTTCCATATCATCCTAAGCTAAAGTGTCAGGTTTCCCTAAGTATAATGTCATCAAAATATGTTCTCTATGTGTTATCATATCAATATGTCCGTGTCCCTAGGGTCATATGTTCTCTATGTGTTATCATGTCAATATGTCCATGTCCCTAGGATCATAACCTGAGCTCTGATACCACTAAAGCTGTCACGCCCCAGACCCAATATCGGGCTAGGGTGACAACCCGCCGCGTGCCAGGCACGCAAGGCGTTATCAAATTTTTTAACATAAAGCACCATTATATATAATCAAGTCAAATACATCACTCAATACTAAAGTTTTGGGTTACCAACCCTTACACACCATAATAATGAAGTTTGGGCATCAAGCCCTACACATAAGCAATAATGGGGTTACAACAAAATAATGGGTCTTGATTTATTTAATAGGAGATCCATCACCCCAAAGTCCATCTTCAACCTCGTGGCTCTGACAAAAACATTGTAAGATTTTTTATGAGCTTACACTCAATAAGTAAGCCACGTTATACAGTCAAATCATAGCATAGTAATCAATAAGCACATAAATGATTTTCATCCTTAAACATTCCACAAATACTCAAATATGCAATGTAAGTAAACCCACTGTTTATACTCTCAATGGTAACTGTAAATGTGACCCACGGCCCTGCAATATCTCAATAGTGTACCAACAAGCATCCCCCTACTAAAAGGGTCCAGATGCCAGGGTCACGCCATATCATAATCCACCAGAACACATACTCTATATGTGTGATGCCACCTCGAACCAAGCAGAACACATTCTCTAGATGTGTGATGCCACCTCATAGAAACTCAGAACACATCCTCTAGATGCGTGATGCCATCTTGAACCCAAGCAGAACACGTCCTCTAGACGTGTGAATGGCATAAACAAGCAGAACACGTCCTCTAGACGTGTAGGTGGCATAAACAAGCAGAACACATCCTCTAGATGTGTGTGCATAAACAAGCAGAACACGTCCTCTAGACATGTGTGTGGTATGACATGATAAAGGAGAACCACAGCGACACATAACAGTACCTCACATCATACAAACATATCAATAACATCTTTATATTGCATAAACAGTGGATTATACTTACTAAACAATTGCATGTAAAATATCACATCAATGTAATAATAACTGCATCTCTCATGCATAGTATCCATATATGAAATCATAGCACATAAACGACCATGTGTTCATAATTTTCATTTACTTACAATTTAGCCAATAACAATTTCATGTCACAATTCACAATTTAAAGATCCATATAATGAATAATTTATTAAATACTGATAACTGGCTTACTTACCTCAGTACGCAATCCAACAGGTATATATATCAGCTAGTCAGATGTCTGAGCACCTACAGGATCATTTACACAATTAATTTATTAGAATACGAATATTAAAATGACCCTTAGAATTTCTACCCAGACTAGTTCACGGGCCCTACTTTGGGCTCGAATATCTCCCACTATACATACCCAATTGGGGAAGTAAAAATACCCCAAGAAACTAGAATTCACCCAGATTCTAGCCATATAAATATTTTGCTAATCCCGGCCCGTTACGGGCCCAAAAACCAGCCCAAATTAGCTGCTGCACGGCCCAAAAGGCCCTGAACCGGCCGGCCCAGCCGGCCCGGTTCAACCCAAGCCCTCCCGATCCCCTGTTTCACCGAACAGGGGACGGGAACTTAGCCGGCGCCAGGGCCGCCGGCCAAATTGAGGGCGGCCCGGCCGCCGGTGGCCGGGCCAGAGCGGCCGCCGCCGCGGCCGCGCCAACTCCCTCTCTCTCCCTCAATTTCTCTCATCTTCTCCATCATCCGCATGGCACGAAGCTGTGCTGGCGGCACGGCCGGCCACCTTGGCCGGCCGGACCTCCACCGGACGCACGCCTGGCGCCGGTGGAGGCGACAGGCCAAAGCTCGGGCCCGGCGAGGCGGCGAGCACGCCGCCGGGCCCGAACCAACCGGCGGAAGCCGCCACCGCGCGAGAGGAGGGCCAATTGGCCCTCTCTCTCCTCTCTCTCTCCACCACCACCCCGCCGGATGCCTCCCCCGGCGCCGGCGGGTTGTCGACCAAATCTCAGGCCCGGCGAGGCGGCGAGCACGCCGCCGGGCCTGAACCAAGGGATCGACCGGTTTCCATTTCTTCAGTCTCCCTTGCTCTCTTGTCTCACGCTCTCTATCTCTCTCTCTCTCTCTCTCTCTCTCTCTCACGCTCTCCCTCTCTCTCTAGATCAGGGGATTACCTAGTGGATGAAGCGCGCCAGCTTGAAGGAAGGAGTCCTCTTCCTCCCTATTAAATCACCTAAGCAGCGCCTCGGATCGGAGGTTTCCCGGAAGACTAAACGCTTCACCTGGAGCGAAGCGTCAGCCCAGGGAACCAACAGACAGGAGCTTGGTTCATCTGAACCAAATCTGGTTCGTTTGAATCGGGTACTACACCGGGCCTGCCGAATATCGCATTGTATAGAGATCTGAGGTCGGTTACTAGGAAATCCGTCTGGATAATGGCTACAAGGGGCCAGGTTTCCGCGCGGACTGTCAGGGTGACGACCCCTTCTGGGACGATGACGTCGCCAGTGAATCCAATCAAAGTGGAATCCACGTTTGCAGATTTTCCATGAGTAATTTCATCCTGGCAAACACACCGAGGTACAAACATTCACCGAACTTCCACTATCAATAAGGATTCGGCTTACATCATAGTTATTTAGATTGAGGGATACAACTAGTGCGTCTTCATGGGGAAGCTGTATCCCTTAGATCATCGTCGGAGAAGAAGAGCTCACCCGTCCGTGCCTTCTTCGGCGCCGATCCTTCACTGTCGCCCTAGGGTTCGATCCGCCGACCTCCTCAGTCATGTTAATGCGGCCGATTACGGGCGGATTCGGTGGAGGAGGTTGATGAAGCTTGGGCTGGCGGTCACCTCCTTGCTGTGGCTCGGGTACCCTCCTGAACTGATTCAGTCGCCCCCGCTGGATCAGCCTCTCAATTTCATTTTTCAGCTGCCAGCATTCTTCAGTGTTGTGGCCATGCTCCCGGTGGTAACGGCAGTACTTGGTGGGATCTCTTCGGGTCGGGTTCCCTCGGAGAGGTACTGATCGGGGAAGCTGGCGCTCTATCTCCATGAGGATCTGTGCTCGGGGCACGATCAATGGAGTGTAGTGGTCAAATCTCCTAGGAGGGCTCCGGGAGCGATTCCTTGGCGGCAGCGGAGGGACTCTCTGGCGGTGAGGCAGACTTGGTCGCCGGGCGGGTCGGTGCCTGTCGGGGACTTTGGGCTCCTTCTTCTTTGCCTGCTCAGCGCGGGCAACTCTCCGCGATTCTTTGACCCTAGCGTACTTATCCGCCAGGGCCATCATATCCGAGAGGCAAGGGGGTAACTGACTTCCATAGTCATGTAGAAGTCGCTTTCCTTCGAGACTCCCCCCGCCAGGGTGGACATAGCCACCTCGTGATTAAGGTGGTCCACCTCTAGCATGGCCTTATTAAAACGGCCAAGATAATTTCTCAGGGACTCCCCCTCTCTCTGCTTAACCTCAGAGAGGGAGTCGGATCTTCGTCGGTGGCGGCAGCTGCTGACGAACTGACCAATAAAAAGGCGGCTTAGCTCGTCAAATGAATCGATGGAACCTGGTTTTAAAGCGTTGAACCAGGTTCGGGCAGATCCCTGAGGGTGGAGGGGAAAGCATGGCAGAGGACCGCGTCGGATGCTCCGTGGAACATCATTATTGACCGAAAGCTGCTAAGATGGTCGTCCGGGTCAGAAGAGTAGTGGTAAGGCTCGACGGCTGGTAACTTGACATGGGAGGGGATCACTTCCTCCATCCCTTAGAGAAAGGGATGCCCTGCTCCGCTTTGGGCTGGGGTGGATGGGCTGCTTGGCGGCGTTCAGTTCCTGATGCATTTTCTGGATCTGACGACGGATCTCCTCTTCGCCAGCCAGAGGAGGAGCTGGGCGAGAGATCGCAGAGACGGCATCGAATCAAGGTGGGAGGTCATCGGAGAGAGAGACCGGGCTCGTCGAGATCTGGGAGGATCTCTGTCGTGACCATCTCGTGGGACTGGCTTGTCCCCTCTAGGTCGATGTGGGGGGTCCGCAGATTTGCGCGGACTGGAAGAAGTCGCTGGCGAAGAAGGAACCACCGCTTCCTTATGAAAGTGTGGAGCAGGAGGAGCTATAAGGCGCTCCTGGACCAGGGGTCAGAGTCTGAACTTGTTGGACCAGCGAGGCAAACTGGTCCTGGGTCACCGAGATGGCAGGCGGTGACAGGGTTTCGACTGGTGGTGGCTGCGGTGGCTACACCGCTCGTCGGATCAGACCTCTGGGAGGCGACCTGATCTTGAGCTTCAGAGGTTGCTCTTTTTCGATTGGCCATTACAGAGGTTCTACTCCAGATTAGGATCCTTGTCTCATTCTTCAAGTTTTAATGGGACTTGAGGCCCTTCCTCTAGCGCCAATCTATTGCCGCCGGGATCCGTCCTCCGACTTGGGCGCAGTCGATCTCCAAAGGGGGGCGGACCTGCACACAAAAGTCCTCACGCAAGAGGCGTTGGGGGTGGCCCTCCGCGGAAGACCCTCCGACGCTCAAGTCAGTGAGAGGAAATCGGCGATCAATCAGAAAATGGAGAGGTGGATCCCTCTGGAGAGTCTCTCCGGGGGCGGCCAATCGGAAGCTCTAGAGATGAGAGCACCGACGAGTAGCAGGAGAGTGGGGAGTGAGGGTGTGAGCGCACGCGTACCTGAGGGAATTGTGAGTGTGATACTTATAGGCTATCATATGGATCTTGAGCGTCTTCTGGAAGGTTCAGAGGTTGTTAGGATACAGGAGTGGATCGAATCAGGCCGTTGTGGGGCTGTTGGGATTCGTATCTTGTCCGTTAGGGGATCGACGGCTGGGAGAGCTTTCTTGATGGCTTGAGATCTGGTAGATGGGTAGGTCTCAGGCGGCCTTGATAGGTTCTAGACCCTTCTCGGCATGATTCCTTGCCTAGGGTGCCGTTATAGTAGGCNTGCGGGGTCTAGGTAGCCTTGATAGGTTCTAGACCACTCTCGACATGATTCCTCGCCTAGGATGTTGTTACAGTAGGCTTAGGCTCTCCTGCGTCAGGTTCCGCGGAGGTGAGTATCGGATCATGGGTCGTCCAGTGAGCCGAGCCTGGAGGCTTGGGGGAGACGAGCTACAGGAAGCTCGGGAGGACCGAGCTATGGGAGCTCGGGAGAGCCGAGCTATGGAAGCTCAGGGCCGAGCTAGGGAAGCTCGGGGAAGACTATGGGAGCTCGGGAGAGCCGAGCTATGGAAGCTCGGGGAGGACGAGCTATGGAGCTCGGGAGAGCCGAGCTATGGGAGCTCGGGAGAGCGAGCTATGGAAGCTCGGGGAAGCCGAGCTAGAGAAGCTCGGGGAGCTATGGGAGCTCGGGAGAGCCGAGCTATGGAAGCTCGGGGAAGCCGGGCTTGGGAAGCTCGGGGAAGCCGAGCTATGGAAGCTCGGGAGAGCCGAGCTACTGGAAGCTCGGGGGAGATGAAGGGAGGAGGTCGGTCTTAGCCTCCCTGCACGGATATTAATGCAATGACGGTTTTACCCCCTAACACATGCCCTCCACTCCCTAGTTCGAAGCGTAGGTTCGGGCATAGGGAGTATAAGTCCAGGTGGCACGCTTTGTATGGGGCGATTTGGTTTAGACAGCCCGTGCAATGATGCTCTGATTAATGCGGCAGGGGCATCATGCCTTGTGGGTAAGGCTCCTCCAAGAGTGACGATTGGGAATACGCCACGTCGCGAATCCCGATTAATACGGCGTTTGTCGAGGCGGTTCCGGACGCTGGGGCAGGCGCCTCGTCCTTTCAAGATGGCTTCCTTAGTGGGTAAGCAAAGCGGTAGCCGTGCTATATATATACAGTATATATATATGTTTGCAGTATTCTCTCGTTTTGTTTCTTGAAGAGTCGCCCCCGCAACGCTCGCCGTTTCGCCTGGTGCTTTTCTCGGCTAAGAGACGATGAGCCCCGACGACGTAGCTTTGGAGATCGTTTGAGGATTTGGGAAGGATTTATCAGAGTATGGCATACCCTCAGATGTCGTTCTGCAAGTGCCGGAGCCTGGACATAGGGTCTCGCGAGACCTGGAGCGCGGGGTCTTCGTTTATGAAGACAGCTTGAAAGCAGGCTTCCGTTTTCCTCTCCACCCCTTGGTGAAGGAAATCATGACTCATTACAACATCTGTCCGACAATGGTGGCCCCAAACAGCTGGCGGAGCATCATCGGATTTATCTCAATGTGCCACCAAATTCGGATTGTCGCCACTCTCCCTCTTTTCCGTGCCTGTTATCATCTGATACTCGGAAGAAAATCGGAGTGGCCATATATGGACCTCGAAGGTCCTTCAACGTGATTGTGGATAAGCCGTCCTCTATCAAGGGATGGAAGAGTCGATTCGTTATTGCCGAGGGGAACATTGGTTCCGACTTCCCTCAGAAATGGGGAAGCTTTGCCAGGGATGCGGAACGCATCTGATTTTGTCAGAGCAGGAGGAGAGGGATTTGGACGTCCTTCGCAATGGCCAAGTGTTTTCGGCCAACGATCTATTATCGGAGGGGCCCTTTCGTCGCCGGGCTTAGCCCCCTGGATCCGCAAGGTGAGTCCTTCTTTTTACTTTCTCCGCTGCATGCACCCTAATGAACGTGTTTGGATTTAATCGCATATGTCCCCTTCTTGTAGCCAAGAGGTCAGCATTGTTGAGCCTTGCCAAAAGGAAGAGAGGCAAGCGTTTAGGGGAGAGCAGCGGCATGGATAGCGGTAGGCCCGAAAAAAGGGCCCACACCTCCTTAAGGAGCTCGCCGAACGCCGGAGCGGCCATGATAGAAGCGCCAGGGGCGAAGGAGGATCCAGGGAGGATAGTCGCGATCCCTTGCCCTCCCGTATTGAAAATATCGGATAGTTCAGATGAGACTCCGTTGGCCCATCCGGCCGCGCCGCGTCCCCTATGAAAGAGGAACCGGTGACAGATCTGGCGGAAGTGGTCGTTTCTGGGGGGCCTTCCGCCTCCGCGGGACCACTACTGACTCCAGTAGGAGAGGGAGAGGGAACAGTTGCGGTCGATGAGGTTCAGGGCGAGTTCCCTCTTGGTCTTTCTACGGGGGAGTCCGGTGGTAGCGACGCTGGGTCACCCGCGGCAGTTCAAGAAGCGGGCCAGATAGAGGCTCCGGCAGAGCCTGCAGGGGAGGCGCAAGTGACAGCGACGGAAGGAGGCGCGATAGAAGAGGGATCACAGCGAGATAAGAGTCCCGCGATGGAGACTCCTTCGAGAAGAATTCTGGGGAGGCTGGCGCTTGGGTTGGCCGAGTTATTTGAGGAGACTTAAGCCAAAATTCTGATGGAAGAAGCTGGGAAGCTGAAGGCTTCTCAGTCGGAGGTCGCTCGGGTTGGCTCCTTGGGCGGAGATGACCAGCCCGGTAGCTCGAATGTGAGTGTTGAGGAGGCATTTTCTGCCTTAATGAGGTCGGCCTTGTATCCGGGTGCAGATCCCTCGGTGGACAAGTTTGCAGATCTGGAGTTGGTCGATGCCGCGTTTGGGCAACAGGGAGTGGCCGAAAGCATCCACCTTCTCCCCGATATTGACAATCCGACCCTTATGAAGATGATGCGGGCCTATGCCTCTCGGGTGAGTTATCACTCTTGGGCAGCGGACGCTTTTTGATTGACTTAATCGTGAATTTTTATCATTTTTTGTCCCGCAGAGTGTCCTGCTTTCTCGGGCGATGTGCTGGCGTCTGAGTTTGGCGACGGGGGCCAGCATTCAGGCCAGGAGAGACAACGCTGAACTCCGATCGTGAATGAAGGTGTCTGAGAAGTTCGAGGAACTTATGGCTATTAGTAACAGAGGTTTGGAGGGGATGAAGGCGGCATATCAGGCCGCTCTAGCCGAAGCGTCTAAGCAAAATGCAAGGTGGAGGAGTTGCAGGGACTCCTGGTGAAGAATGAAGACGTGTGCCTGGAGCTGGCTAGAGTTAAGTCAAAACATTCCGAGGAGGTGAAGGCGATGCGGCGGGAACATAGTGAGAGTTTGGGTCGGCTGGGAAGGGAAGCTGCCGACGAGAGAATGCGCATGACCAGAATGCTCGATGAGGTAGAGGAGAAACTGAAGCGGCGCGATGACGAAATCGCCGACTTGAGGGCCGGCGCTAAATGGCACCAAGGGATGATAGCTTGGGTGAACAACGAGCTATCCAAAGCCCGTGGAGAGGTTGAAGCCAAGCAGTCGAGGATTAATGTTCTCCAGGAGAGGGTCGAGCTGGTCGGAGCTGATAGAACAAGGGCCAGGGGTGAGGCCGAGGAGCTGACCAAAAGGTTGGCCAGACGAGAGGAGGAGGTACGATCTCATTCCCCCCCTTTTTAGTTTCTTTAGTTGGTCGCTTGTGATGCCGACTGATTTTGGTTTTGCAGACAGGAAAGTTAAGGTTGGAGAATCGGGCTCTCCAAGGCGAGCTTGTGTCTAGCCGCAATAAGAGCTCAGAACTCGAGGCGCGGTCCGGTGAGTTCAAGGAGCAAAACATTATTCTGCGGGCTCAAGTTGCGGAGGCTGAGAAGCAAGTTGCTGAGGTTAAGGTGCAGCTCGCCATACTCAAGGGGGAACAGAATGCGATCGGCGTTGATGCCTTCCAACTTGGAATGGAAGAGTGCAAAGACAAGATATCCAGTGAGCACCCGGAATGGGATTTCTCTTTTCTGGATACTGAAGCTCCTGATGCCGGTGAGTCCGAAGGAGAAGAGGAGGATGAATACGTCGACGTCTCTGATACCGATCCTGGTGCCGCCCCGGGTCCCAGCGAAGCCGCAGCTTCTGTAGGACGATCGCAAACTGCCTCTGAAGGGGCAAAGGCATTAGAGAAAGGTGAATCTAGTCACACCTCTGCGGATGTAGCCGAGGGTTCCTCCAGAACTGATATGGTTCCCGGCCTTTAAGAGCTACCTCTGTGTTTTGCTTTCTGAAAATCTGACTGATGTCTTTCAATGAATGAACTTTCTATTTCTATTTGCGTGTTTTTCTTTGGATGGCCCTTTACTCCAAATTTTGCCTCAATCGCGAGCAACTTATGGCTTGCTGACGCTTTTTGGGTCATCTTTATTTCAGGATCAAGGGAATGCATTGGCTTGGCCTAAGGCGGGGCGATAATCCTGACTGGCGAACCAATAGACGATCTGGTTTGGTTGTGTCTAATTAAAACTTGAGAAATGAAGCCAGTCAGTTAAGACCGATGGACAAGGTAGGTCGGCTTGGGCCGATAAGCAAAGTAGTTCGGCTAGGGCCGACGAGCAAAGTAGGTCGGCTAGGGCCGACATATGAGGGTGGTTGCCGAAGTATTTTCGCTGCCTTTGGTCACTTCATTTTTCGTTGAGTGAAAGAATAGTTTGTGTAGCCTTCGCGCTCGTTTTTGCTTTGAGATGCTCAATTTTGTCGCATAAGTTCTCCGAGCGACCAACTTTGTCAAGGAGCGATCGGCGGACAATCGATTTTCGTGCTTTTTTGCTGTTCTGCCAGCGCCTTTCCATTCTACAGGAAAATCGGTTTGTATTTCACCGAAATTGATGATACGGCCCTGTAGGGTGCGAAAAGCTGTTCTGGTGCTTTTCGGAAGGTATTCTTTTCCCATGTGTGTCGTTTTAACGTACGGCGCACGCAGCCGTTTACCATTGGAGGACATTATTTTCGTAGGACGATCTCCTGAACCTGCCAGTTTTCGTAATGCCAGTGGACGGTCCTCTGCGTTTAATGATCGCGATTTGGGATCAAGGGAAAATCTTCGCATGCGTCATTTAGTTCAGGCGGTGGGCTCGGCGCGCAGTAGGGCGCCGTTTTCATCCTGGGAGGCCACGTGGAGGTATGGCCCAGGTGTTTGAATCTCGAGGCTTATAGCCTTGGTAATTATTCCCAGCCCATTTTTGGCCTATAAAAAGGGGAAGTGGGGTTGTGTTAAGTCATCCCCAAAGTTCTTTCCATTAGAGTTTCCACCATGGTCGTTTTTCTGCTGATGCGAGTGGGAGGACCGAGCTTTCCTCTGCCAAGGTTCGGAGAATTTGTTGCTCGGCCCAGCCGAGGTTCGGATAATTTTTTACTTGGCCCTGCCAAGGTTCGGAGAATTTGTTGCTCGGCCCAGCCGAGGTTCAGAGAATTTTTTACTTGGCCCTGCCAAGGTTCGGAGAATTTGTAGCTCGGCCCAGCCGAGGTTCGGAGAATTTTTACTTGGCCCTGCCAAGGTTCAGAGAACTTGTAGCTCGGCCCAGCCGAGGTTCGGAGAATTTATAGCTTGGCCCAGCCAAGGTTCGGAGATTTCATTGCTCGGAAAATGACTTAGTTGCCACTATGAGCCGTAGTGTTAGGTCCCTGCGGCGCTTGGCAAGGGGCGTCAGGACGGGACGGGCGGTACATGGTCACGCTCTTCATTTATGACGTTATCCCTCCCGAGGGGATAAGTCACCGCCAGGCGCTGGATTTCTTTCTTTTTTGCACTTCCCGAAAAGGGGGCCAGCTTTAAAAGAGCTTGGGGAAGTGTCGGGAGCATTCATGATGGGGGGCCGGCAGATTGGGAAATACTCTGTTCAGGGGGTTCCCGAATAGTCCGTACGTGTTTACCGATCTCTCTCGGGATGGGGCACGATCCTTCGGATTCCGCAGGCACTAAAGCGATGACATGTGGTGAGTTCTCGTAGGTCGGTGGCTACGGTGCGACCGATCGAGATACTCGCCTGGCAAGTATAAATATGACCGAGGGATGTTGGTCTGAGCCATCCCTCGTTTTAAGCTTCGAAGCAGCATTCGGCCATGGACTCTCAAGGAGGACGATCATCCGAAGAATTGCATGCGTTGATCAACGGTTTGCTTCACCCGCCAAGTGGCCGTCCCACGATTACTGTTGATGGGTTGGGCATGGCATCGACCCTTGCGAGCCAACAGCGGCTCGTGAGGGTCGTCGAGGAGTACGTGGACGTCTCCACGAAGGAGACGGAGGCCCTGCGCCGGGTGGCGGACCGGCAGAGGGAGGAGATCGTGTCGCTCCGCCAGCAGGTCGCTGACCTTACCGAGCGCCTGGAGGACCTGCTGGCGTCCGGGAGCGACACCGAACCCTAGATAGGGCCTCTTTTGCTTCTTGTTTTTGTTTTTTCTGTTTCTTCTCGTACTTTCCTTCTTCGATCAATGAAAAAGGCCCTTTTTGGTTAATCTTCTCATTTCACGAGTTTTTTAGCTCTAAGAATGCCACTCGCATAATAGTTGGAGAGCCTGGGTGCTCCACTGGTTTACGCGCTGAGTCATGGCTCTGTTTGGGATAGACGCTTTGTTCAGCGGGTTATAGGGGCATTGCCCAAAGACTTTAGTAGCAAAGGGGAATTCCCTGGCTTTGCCTGGGGCTCGTGGTCGGTTACGCGGGGCTCATTGAACCCTTTAGGGGTTTGCCGGAGGCACATTCTTTGTGCGTGTTGACGGTTTTCGCTTAGTGTGCCTTTTTCCAAACTGGCCGAAGTTCTGGGGACTGTTTGGAAGTCCTTCGGCTTTAATCGGGATCCGCATACCTCGGTTTTTCGTCGGGATTTTAGCCCGAAGAATTTTTGCTTGGCCCTGCCAAGGTTCGAAGAATTTGTTGCTCGGCCCAGCCGAGGTTCGGAGAATTGTTTACTTGGCCCTGCCAAGGTTCGGAGAATTTGTTGCTCGGCCCAACCGAGGTTCGGAGAATTTTTACTTGGCCCTGCCAAGGTTCGGAGAATTGTTGCTCGGTCCAGCCGAGGTTCGGAGAATTTTTTACTTGGCCCTGCCAAGGTTCGGAGAATTTGTTGCTCGGCCCAGCCGAGGTTCGGAGAATTTTTTACTTGGCCCTGCCAAGGTTCGGAGAATTTGTAGCTTGGCCCAGCCGAGGTTCGGAGAATTTTTGCTTGGCCCTGCCAAGGTTTGAAGAATTTGTAGCTCGGCCCGGCCGAGGTTCGGAGATTTCATTGCTCGGCCCAGCCGAGGTTCGGAGAATTTGTTGCTCGGCCCGGCCGAGGTTCGGAGAAATTTTACTTGGCCCTGCCAAGGTTCGGAGAATTTGTTGCTCGGCCCAGCCGAGGTTCGGAGAATTTTTACTTGGACCTGCCAAGGTTCGGAGAATTTGTTGCTCGGCCCAGCCGAGGTTCGGAGAATTTTTTACTTGGCCCTGCCAAGGTTCGGAGAATTTGTTGCTCGGCCCAGCCGAGGTTCGGAGAATTTTTACTTGGCCCTGCCAAGGTTTGGAGAATTTGTTGCTCGGCCCAGCCGAGGTTCAGAGAATTTTTTTACTTGGCCCTGCCAAGGTTCGAAGAATTCCTGCTCAAACAAGTAGCTCGGTTGTGCCGAGGATCGGTAAGCAGCATCTATTTCTTTTCACAATTTTTAGCAGTGTAGTGCGTAATGATTACGTTGCAAATTACGAAAAATTGTGTCGACAGGAAGGTATAATGAGGCATATGAAAATGGACTTGGAGAGGATGTACCCTATTGATCATATTTACGGAGATTGTCCGAGTTCCACGTCCAGGGGATGGATTTCCCACTCAAATCTTGCAGCTTGTAGGTTCCCGGTCCAATGGTCTCCGCTACTTGGTACGGGCCTTCCCAATTTGGCGCCAGCTTTCCTTGTTCCAGCGGTTTGGAAACAGAGGCCTTTCGAAGAACAAGGTCACCAGGCAAGAAGGCTTTCCCTTTGACTCTGGAGGCGTGGTAATGGGCCACCCTTTGTTGATATGCAGCCACTCTGATCCGGGCCTTTTCTCTGATCTCCTCCACCAGGTCAAGGTTAGTGCGGAGCTGTTCGTTGCTAACTTCCTCTGAGTAGCTTTCCACCCGCAACGATGGGAGACCTATTTCCACAGGGATAACGGCCTCCGTGTCGAAGGCCATCCGGAATGGGGTTTCGCCTGTCGGGATTCTCGGGGTGGTGCGGTAGGCCCATAGGACATGATGCAGCTCATCCGCCCACCTGCCTTGGGCTCTGGAAAGGCGAGCTTTGATCCCCTGAAGGAGGGTCCTGTTGGTCACTTCGGCCGCTCCGTTGGCTTGTGGATGCCCGACCGAGGTGAGGTGGTGACGGATTCCATGCTCCTCACAGAACTGGCAGAATTTGGAGTTATCAAACTGCTTACCGTTATCGGTGATTATGGTGTGCGGGAGGCCGAATCGGCAGATGATGGACCTCCATACAAAATCTCTGGCCCGTGCCTCGGTTATTTGTGCAACTGCTTCCGCCTCGACCCATTTAGTGAAGTAGTCAATGGCAACAAATAAGAATTTCCGCTGTCCCGTGGCAAGCGGGAATGGGCCGAGGATGTCCATCCCCCATTTGGCGAAGGGCCAAGCGGAGGATAGAAACTAGTTCGGCGGAGGGGAGCCTTTGGATGCTTGAGTGCCTCTGGCATGGGTCGCAGGCTCGGACTAGATCGTCCGCATCCTTCTACATGGTCGGCCAGTAGTAGCCTTGTCGCAGCACCTTGTGGCATAGGGACCGGCTTCCCAGATGGTTGCCGCAAATCCCTTCATGCACTTCGCGCAGAGCATAATTTGCTTTGGACGGGCGAAGGCATCTGAGCAGCGGCATGGAGAAGGACCATTTATAAAGCTGTTTGTCGATCAACACGTAGTGGGTGGCCTGCAGCTTCAGCTTTCTAGCTTCTCTTCGGTCGGGTGGAAGCGACCCTCTTTGAGATATTTAAGAATAGGGTCGAACCATGATGGTTCAGCTTCGACCTGCATTATCCGGTCGGCTTCCGCGATGCTGGGCTTTTCTAGAGTCTCCAGGTGGAACTTTTGTTCGGCGTCCATTGACTCCGCGGTCGCCAATCGAGAGAGTAGGTCGGCGCGGGCATTCTCGGATCTGGGAATCTGAATGATTTCAAATTCGGTAAATGGGGAAGCAGGCTCCGCACCTCCTGAAGATATCGAATCATGTTCGGCTCCCGGGCTTCAAACTCTCCTCGTATATGACCGGCTACCAGCTGAGAGTTGGTGAAGGCATTAAGCTTCTCCACCTTCAGATTACGGGCGATTCGGAGGCCGGCTAACAGGGCTTCGTACTCGGCCTCGTTGTTGGAGGCCGGGAAGGAGAATCGGACGCCATATTCGAAGGTTATCCCCTCCGGACTGGTGAGAACCAAGCCCGCACCGGAGCGATGGGCATTAGATGACCCGTCGACATGGAGGAGCCACCGGGCTCCAGATTTTGGTTCTTCGAGGGAGTCTGGGGTAGAACCGTCCTCTGGGATGGTACACTCGAGGAGGAAGTCGGCTAGCACCTGAGCTTTGATGGCTGGGCGAGGTGGAAGTGTATGTCATGCTCGCTTAGCTTAACGGCCCACTTGGTCATTCTTCCCGACGTCTCGGGACGGTGGACTACCGCCTTGATGGGTTGGTCGGTCAGGACTGTCACGGAATGTGCTTGGAAGTACGGTCGTAGCTTCCGAACTGAGGTGATTAAGGCCAACACCATCTTCTCAATTCTGCTGTACCTCGTCTCCGCATCACGGAGTAGCTTGCTGACATAGTAGATCGGCTTCTGGACTTTGCCTTCTTCCCTGACCAGCACCGAACAGACGACACCCTCTAAAACAGCCAGGTACAAGAATAGGGTCTCGTCCGGGGCCGGACTGCTGAGGAGTGGGGGCGAGCCGAGGTATTTCTTGAGATCTTGAAATGACTTTTGACATTCAGGAGTCCACTGAAAGTTTTTAGCCGACCGAAGGGTTTGAAGAAGGGAGGCATCTCTCGGCCGACCGCGCCACAAAGCGGTTAAGAGCCGTTATCCTCCCAGTTAGGCGCTAGACCTCTTTAACAGATGCCGGGGGCGCCATTTGTTGGAGAGCTTGAATCTTCTGGGGGTTAGCTTCGATACCTCGCTGGGAGACCATGAAGCCGAGAAACTTTCAGAGTTAACGCCGAAGGCACATTTGGTCGGATTGAGCCTCATCCCATACTTGCACAGCATTGCGAAGCTCTCTGAGAGGTCTTCGACATGCCATGATGCTTCCTTGCTTTTGACCAGCATGTCATCCATGTACACCTCCATATTCCGACCGATTTGCTCCTTGAACACTTTGTTAACCAGCCTCTGATAGGTTGCACCTGCATTTTTAAGACCAAAAGACATGACACGGTAACAGTAAGTACCTTGATCGGTTATGAAGGCGGTCTTTTCTTCATCCTCAGGGGCCATTCGGATCTAATTGTAGCTCGAATAGGCATCCATGAATGACAGCATCTGGTGGCCTGAGGTGGCGTCCATGAGCTGGTCGATCCGGGGAAGGGGGAAGCTATCCTTCGGGCAGGCCTTGTTGAGGTTGGTGAAGTCAATGCAGATCCTCCATTTGCCATTCGACTTCTTCACCATGATGACGTTTGATAGCCAGCTCAGATAATTTACCTTCCGGACGAAATTAGCCTTGATGAGTTTGTCTACCTCTTCTTCAATGGCCTTTTATCGTTCTGGGGTGAAGCTCCTCTTCTTCTGCTTGACGGGCCTGTGCATCTCGTCCATGTTGAGACGATGGATGAGAACCTCGGGGCTGATCCCTAGCATGTCGGAGGCAGACCAGGCGAAGATGTCAGCATTGCTTCGGAGGAACCTGATCAATCTGTGCCGAGACTCTCCTTTGAGAAGCGACCCGATTTTTATAGTTCGGTCGGGACGAGCCTCATCCAATGGCACCTCCTCCAATTTCTCTGCCGTTTCTCCTCGCTGTTCGACAAAGTCCTCCCGAGCGTCTAGCCCATCAACTTTCGGCATTCTAGACTGAAAGCTTGTAACGAAGCACTGCCGAGCCATGGCCTGACTTCCTCGAACAACTCCAACTCCTCGCTCGGTGGGGAACTTCATGGACAGATGCGGGATGGAGACAACTACCTTGAGGGACATCAGGCCGGGCCTGCCGAATATTGCATTGTATGGAGATCTGAGGTCGGTTACTAGGAAGTCTGTCTGGATAATGGCTACAAGGGGCCAGGTTCCCGCGGACCGTCAGGGTGACGACCCCTTCCGGGACGATGACATCGCCTGTGAATCCCATCAGGGTGGAATCCACGGCTCGCAGGTTTTCATGAGTAATTTCATCATGGCAAACACACCGAGGTACAAAACATTCACCGAACTTCCACTATCAACAAGGATTCGCTTACATCATAGTTTTAAATTGAGGGATACAACTAATGCGTCATCATGGGGAGCTGTATCCCTTGGAGATCATCGTCGGAGAAGGAGAGCTCCCCGTACGTGCCTTCTTCGGCGCCGATCCTTCATCGTCGCCCCTGGGGCTCGATCCGCCGGCCTCTTCGATCATGTTAATGCGGCCGATCACGGGCGGATTCGGTGGAGGAGGAGGTTATTGAAGCTTGGGCTGGCGGTCACCTCCTTGTTGTGCTCGGGCGCCCTCCTGAATTGATTCAGTCGTCCCCGTTGGATCAGTCTCTCGATTTCATTTTTTAGCTGCCAGCATTCTTCAGTGTCGTGGCCATGCTCCCGGTGGTAGCGGCAGTACTTGGTGGGATCTCTTCGGGTCGGGTTCCCTCAGAGAGCACTGGCCGGGGGAGCTGGCGCTCTATTTCCATGAGGATTTGCGCCCGGGGCACGGTCAGCGGAGTGTAGTGATCGAATCGCCTGGGGGGGCTCTGGGAGCGATTCCTTGGTGGCAGCGGGGAACTCTTTGGCGGCGAGGCGGACTTGGCCGACGGGCCGGACGGTGCCTGTCGGGGCCCTTGGGCTCCTTCTTCTTTGCCTGCTCGGCGCGGGCAACTCTCCGTGATTCTTCGATCCTAGCGTATTTATCCGCCAGGGCCATCTATCAGAGAGGCTAGGGGGTAGCTGACTTCCATAGCCAGGTAGAAGTCGCTTTCCTTCGAGACTCCCCCTGCCAAGGCGGACATAGCCACCTCATGATTAAGGTGGTCCACCTCTAACATGGCCTTGTTAAAATGACCAAGGTAATTTCTCAAGGACTCCCCCTCTCTCTGCTTAACTTCGGAGAGGGAGTCAGATCTTCGTCGGTGGCGGCGGCTGCTGACGAACTGGCCAATAAAAAGGCGGCTCAGCTCATTAAATGAATTGATGGAACTTGGCTTTAAAGCATTGAACCAGGTCCGGGCAGATCCCCTGAGGGTGGAGGGAAAGCACGGCAGAGGACCGCGTCGGATGCTCCATGGAACATCATTATTGACCAGAAGCTGCTAAGATGGTCGTCCGAGTCAGAAGAGCCGTGGTAAGGTTCGACGGCTGGTAGCTTGACATGGGAGGGAATCACTTCCTCCATAATCCCCTTAGAGAAAGGGATGCCCTGCTCCGCTTTGGGCTAGGGCGGATGAGCCTGCTTGGCAGCATCCAGCTCTTGATGCATCTCCTGGATCTGACGACGGATCTCCTCTTCACCGGTCAGAGGAGGAGCTGGGCGAGAGGATCGCAGGGACGGCGTTGAATCATGGTGGAAGGTCACTAGGGAGAGGGATCGGGCTCGCCGAGATGTGGGAGGATCCCTATCATAACCGTCTCGCGGGACTGATTTGTCCCCTCTGGGCCGGCGTGGGGGTCCGCGGATTTATGCGGACCGAAGGAGGAAGCTGTCGGCGAAGAAGAAATCACTGCTTCCTTCTGAAAGTGCGGAGCGGGAGGACCCATAAGGCGCTCCTGAACCAGGTGAGTCAGAGTCTGGACTTGCTGAACCAACGAGGCAAACTGGTCCTGGGTCACCGGGATGGCAGGCGGTGACGGGGTTTCGACTGGTGGAGGTTGCGGCGCTACACCGCTCGTCGGATCAGGTCTCTGAGAAGCGGCCTGATCTTGGGCTTTAGAGGTTGCTCTTCTCCGATTGGCCATTAGAGAGGTTCTACTCCGGATCGAGATCCTTATCTCCTTTCTTCAAGTTTTAATGGGACTTGAGGCCCTTCCTCTAGCGCCAATCTGTTGCCGCCGGGATCCGTCCTCCGACTTGGGCACAATCGATCTCCAGGGACGGACCTGCACACAAGTCCTCACGCGAGAGGCGTTGGGGTGGCCCTCCGCGGAAGACCCTCCGACGCTCAAGTCAGTGGAAGGAAATCGGCGATCAATCAGAAATGGGGAGGTGGATCTCTCCGGGGAGTCTCTCTGGGGGCGGCCGATCGGAAGTTCTAGGGGGGCGAGAGCACCGATGGGCAGCTGGCGAGAGCGGGAGAGTGGGAGTGAGGGTGTGAGCGCACGCGTACCTGAGGGAATCTGTGAGTGTGATATTTATAGGTTGTCACCTGGATCTTGAGCGCCTTCTGGAAGGTTCAGAGGTTGTTAGGATACGGGGGTGGATCGAATCAGGCCGTTGTGGGACTATTGGGATCCGTATCTTGTCTGTTAGGGGATCGACGGCTAGGAGAGCTCCTTGATGGCTTGAGATCTGGTAGGTGTGCAGGTCTCAGGTAGCCTTGATAGGTTCTAGACCACTTCTCGACATGATTCCTTGCCTAGGATGTTGTTACAGTAGGCTTAGGCTCTCCCGCATCAGGTTCCGCGAAGGTGAGTATCGGATCGTGGGTCGTCCAGTGAAGCCGAGCCATGGAGGCTTGGGGGAAATGAGCTACAGGAAGCTCGGGAGGACCGAGCTATGGGAGCTCGGGGAAGCCGAGCTAGGGAAGCTCAGGGAAGACGAGCTAGGGGAGCTCGGGAGAGCCGAGCTATGGAAGCTCGGGGAAGCCGAGCTAGGGAAGCTCGGGGAGGACGAGCTATGGGAGCTCGGGAGAGCCGAGCAATGGGAGCTCGGGAGAGCCGAGCTATGGAAGCTCGGGGAAGCCGAGCTAGGAAGCTCGGGGAGGACGAGCTATGGAGCTCGGGAGAGCCGAGCTATGGGAGCTCAGGAGAGGTGAACTATGGAAGCTCGGGGAAGCGAGCTAGGGAAGCTCGGGGAGGACGAGCTATGGGAGCTCGGGAGAGGCGAGCTATGGGAGCTCGGGGAAGCCGGGCTTGGGAAGCTCGGGGAAGTCGAGCTATGGAAGCTCGGGAGAGCCGAGCTACTGGAAGCTCGGGGAAGATGAAGGGAGGAGGTCGGTCTTAGCCTCCCTGCACGGATATTATGCAATGACGATTTTACCCCCTAACATGTTCATGATGGTTACCAATGATTTCTTATATAAGCAACTTCTTTTTGTTTGATTATTCTTGTAAATAACCTCTATGTATCCTAGTAACTTCCTTCAGAAAAAATAATTTCGGTAGCAAACTATTGGCATCTGATTTCTTGTGCGAGACACAAGTGGCGAAACATGAGTCTTTCATTTGTCATAGCATCAATTATTAATCAAATCTTAATCATTCTAATTTTTCTCTATTTAATAGTAGATCGCTACGAGATTAGCTTTTGAAAAAAATAATTCCTAATAAGTTCTCAAGCCTTAATTTGGCCATTATGTCAACCATGCAGCCACATGGAAGATAATAACAAACCCTAAAATTTCTAAAATTTGAATGCCCCATGCACTTGCAATAAGAGGTGGATAATCTGAGATTGTTACCAATCGAATCTAATTGGGTTAAATTAATTTAGTTATAAGTATTACTAGAGTCAATTCTAAATCTAAAATTTTGAAACCAAATTTTTGTGGGTCAATCTTCAATTTTAGAGGTTGATCGTTTTGTTTTGATCCAAGAATTAATTATCCTTATTTTAGAGGTTGATCTTTTGGTTTTGATCCAAAAAATAATCACCTTTTTTAAAAAAATAATAAAATAAAATGCTTTTGAAGATTTAACTTCAGAGATCACATGCTGCTCATCAATTATCTGTCTATCCTTACTAAAAAGACTTTTACCATTAGATTACTCAGTAAATTTTTTATATAATTTTTTATTAAACAATAATAATTAAGAGAATTTTATCTAATAGAAAATCAGTTCTTCTACTAAATCGGTCTGAATTTAAATCAATATAATAAGATCAGCTTACAGTCGTCTCTAGAATAAAACCACTTCAATTCTAGTTTCAAAATTCTGTAATCGGCTTTGATTGACCCAAACTCACCATTCTTTTTTTCTTTTTTTGACAAACAACGATAAATGATATCAACCAAACTGGCGGCATGTATTATGAAAAATTAAATAATTATTATCTAGTAAAATAATTATCAGCTATTAACAAGCTTTTTTACATGAGAAGTTTCAACAGACCACCTCTCATTGCAGCAAAAGTGAAAAATAGTACCTTTAGACATCCAAAAGCTACAAAAATCTAAATCAAAGGAAAGTCCTTTAATAGATAAGAGCAAACTTGATGGTTTCTATGTTACTCTCAACAGTTAAAAACATGAAATAAACCATCCCAAGATTCCTACCATCATGCACCATGTTGATTTTAGGATATCCTTCTAAAGTGGCTACATCAAAACCATAGCGTCATTGACAAAGCCTACTTGTGTTTGTCCACTACAGCAAGAAAAGTCTTTGTGCATCAGCCTCCAATGCACAAAACGTGTATTGACCGCATAAATTAGCTGTTCGTGTATGCCGATGCGCGTGCGATCCAATCTGCATGTGCCGACACACGTGCGAAGGCACTGCATATGTAGATGACCATCCTATGCAATCGGTGCGCTCTTGTGCACCAGACACTAGCACAAAGACTTTTCCTGCAGCAAAGATATTTGAAATCTAGTTGGGCTCGTCAGCCTTGACTCATTAGAACCTGCTCCGGTTCTAGCATGCATAGGTCTCTGGCATTGAAATGAGAAATAGATTTGAAATCTGTTGATGCTTGATCACCAGAAAGATAGAAAGATTTTTCTTGTGCAAGATCTCCGGCTGAAGGAAGAAAGATCTCTCCTCCTCTGAATTCAGCCCCTTTATACTTCTTGAATTTCCGAAGAAAAGATCGCTCCCTGGCTTTCGTCATCATGCCATCAGCGTCAAGTCATATTTCCCTTTCTTTTTCTTTTTCTTATCGAATGAGATTAATATGTAAGATTAGTATATAAGATTAGTGGTCAGCCACAGCGAGGGCTTGCCACGTGTTAGTTTACTGTTAATCAACGCCAGAGGCATTAAGGAACTTGACCTGGAAGTCAAGGATCGCCATGATCAGTTTCGATCTTCCCCAGGGAATGTCAAAGTTGGTGGAAAGTTCTGACTCTAAAATAGGTATTCAGATCTCCTTTATTTGAGCTTTTCGATGAATGGTGACGTTCTGGCATTTGTCTTATCCAAGCCATTTAAAGCGCTATAATGTTCGATAATTCTTGGGTTCTGTTCTAGATACGACAGCTTGTAGCCCAAAGCAGGGAGACGTCCAGGACCGGGAGGCCGCCCAGACCCTGGAGGCCGTTCAGGACCTAGGGGCCGCCAGGACCTAGGGGCTGCCTGGGACCGAGAGGCCGCCCAGGACCTGGCGGCCGCCTAGAAGTCGGGGACCGCCTAGACCTCGGGGCCGTTCAGGACCCGAGGGCCGCCCAAGACCTGGGGGCGACCCAGGACCGAAAGGCCGCCCAGACCATGGAGGCCGTCTAGGACCCAGGGGCCCCCCAGGACCTGGCGGCCGCCTAGAAGTCGGGGACCACCCAGACCTCGGGGGTCGTCTAGGACTTAGGGGCCGTCCAAGACCGGGAGGCTGTCTAGACCCTGGAGGCCACCCAGGATCTAGGGGCCGCCCAGGACCGGGAGGCCGCCCAGACCCTGGAGGCTACCCAGAGCTCGAGGACCGTCCAGGACCCAGGGCCGCCCAGGACCTGGGGGCTACCTAGGACCGGAAGGCCGCCCAGACCCTGGGGGCCGCCCAGGACCTAGGGGCCACCCAGGATCGGGAGGCCACCTAGGACCTGGCGGCCGCCTAGAAGTCGGGGACCGCCCAGACCTCGGGGGCCGTCCAGGACTTAAGGGCCGTCTAGACCCTGGAGGCCGTCCAGGACCTAGGGGCCGCTCAGGACTGGGAGGCGCCCAGACCCTGGAGGCCGCCCAAGATCTAGGGGCCACCCAGGACCGGGAGGCCGCCCAGACCCTGGAGCTGCCTAGAGCTCGGGGACCGCCCTTGGCCAGGGTCCTGTGTCGAGGGTTCCAACGTATTCCCCGCGGACCGACTGTGTCTCGACCCATATTTATTTCTTGACTATATCATATGCCCCCTCGCCCATGTCCCTTGTGCTCAGCTGCATCGCACGTGCAGAAGGGGGAGGGGCGGAAAACCAAATTTGAATTTGTAAATACCACAGATTGACGTTTGAAAAAGATAAAATGAAGGCGCATATTCCTAAGAGGATAGCACCTTTTCGTCTGTCCGGCTTCACTCAAGGGTCGATGCGTGGTTTTGTGGCGCTCGAGGGGTTATGTTCAGAAAATATATAAAAAAAGGGGTCTGTCCTCCCTACCTCCTCGCCTCTTATTCTTGTCACGTCTCCTGTATCCTCATTCTTTCAAGCCCAGGTTAGTCAACCCTTCTTTCTCCTTTTTCTTCTTCATGATCCTCGTCGAGACGGGAAAGGGAAGAGCCCTCTGATCGAGCCCTCCCGCGAGGAGATTATCCAGGCATGCCGCCAGCTCTCGGAGGCGTGACCATACGAGGGGATCAACCAGCCCCGTGGCTAGCGTCTAGGGTATTACCCCAATCCCCTAGGGTTTCCTCTTCGTCCACTAGCCATGAGGTAGGTCCTTCGGTAGCTATCCCTAAGTCCGCTGGTCCAATAGAGATTGCTTCAATCACGTCCCCTCAGGATCTTAGGAACCTTAGGGCCCGATTTGAGATCCCTGGCCATATTCGCCTTTCTGTTCCCCTCCCCGAGGATAGGGTCACTCTTATGCAACCGGGGAAGGTCGCGCTGTATGAAGAGTTTTTCAAATGCGGCCTTCGACTGCCTTTGCATCCCTTCTTCATGAATTTGTTAAATAGATACCGTCTCATCCCGGCACAGCTTACCCCTAACTCCATCCGCATCGTCTTTTCATTTTTAGTGCTTTGTCACTTCCATGGGGCTCCCGCCCGGCTCTCCCTATTTAGGGCTTTATATAGGATTCGGAATCCCATAAGGGACGGGTAGTGGAGTTTTGCGTCTAGGCCCAGGAGAGTCCTAGGGCTCAACCTTCCTTCCAAAATCAAGGGGTGGAAGTCGCGGTTTTTTTTACGCTCACCTAGAGGGGGTGGATGTGAACTGGGACGTTCCTGATACCAGTTCTAATCAGAAACTCAACTATCGAGGAGAGAGATCAGGAGTGTTTAATATTCTGGTATCCACCGTCGTGCCCCCTAGTAAGGAGCTATTATCAGAAGATAACCTTCGGGAGATTGCGTCTATTCCGGTGTCGCTGCCTATAGCGCCCGGTGCGCTTCGAAGAGTTTTGTTTTTGTCATCACTATCTTCTTCTTCTTTTTTTTTTCCTTTTTTTTTGGGTTACTTCGTATTCGAGTACGTGTATGAGAATGGATTTTTGCACGCACCTTTTACTTATGTGTGGCATCTCTAGAGCACTTTTTTGATTAACCGTGGACTCTCGATTTTGCAGCAATGAAGTTCTCTCAGGACGCAATAATATCAGGCCTTCGGAAAAGGAAAGGAAATGCCCGTGACGTGACTAGGGCCGGGCTGAAAAGGCCTTGTCAAGGGGAGCCGGGAAACTCGACCCAGCCTCTAGCAACTCTCCCGAGGCTATATTAGTGGTGGAGGATGAGGGAGAGGAGAATCTCCCCGCCGGGATACCTATTAAGGGTCTCCCTGTGGAGGGGCCATCGGGGGCTGCCTCTCCCTCCGCCAGAATATTGGGGAGCCCTCCGGGAGCAAGGGTCGTGTTGGCCCAGATGGCAACCCAAGAGGAGGGGGGGGGTGAATTGGGTTCTTAAAAAATTTAAGACTTTTTGACTATTAAATGATTAGTTAGCAAGATGTGCAAGTGAGATCAACTAATAAGCAATGAACAAGCAGTTAATAAAGAGAGATAAAGATAGAGAAAATAAGGCACGGCAAACACAAAGCAATTTTATAGTGGTTCGGCGCAACCAGCACCTACGTCCACTCCCAAGATTCACTTGGGTCCACACTATAATCTCTCTAGATTACAGCCGAGTTGTTTTACAAGCTCACAACTCAAACTTGTTGTTTTACCGGGTGCACAACGAACCCAGCTGGTTTTAACTCGGGCTTACCAGCACAAAACCCTACAAGTTGTTTTTCTAGGGCTCACAACTAACCCAACACAAGCACTCCGGCTTGTAACGAGGTATACCAACCTCCACTAATTCAATCCACGGATTGAATCAGCAAACAAATAGAAATGATAGTGTTTGAACAATAATGTGCTCCCCTTGAGCAAATATACAAATGTAGTACAAAATATTAAAGGTTAGAAAAGCCTGATAATTTTGCCGATGGTAGATGCTTGGGCTTTCTCCCTTCTTCTCTTCAAACTCCTCTAGAAGTGTTGAATCACGCCTCAGCTAGATTCTTGACCGTTGAGGACTTTTGGAGTTGAGATGAAACTTTTCCCTCTTTTGAAAATCCGCAGATTTGACCTTTGAAACGCCACTTGGATTTCTTCTGGCTTTTGTGGAATGATGAGAAGGAGTAGACGAATCTTTTACTTGGATTCACTCCTTTTGAAACACTCC
>UESW01003995.1:1445041-1573037 GCA_900491605.1 Calamus simplicifolius | reverse complement strand
GCATTTGCCAATGGTTCACTTCCATCGATCATCTGCATGCGAATGGAGCGACCGAGGTCACAAACCAGACCATCTTCTAGGGGCTCAGGGCATGTCTGGATGACTTTAAGGGAAGATGGGTGGAGGAGCTTCCGACCGTGCTGTGGGCACCACACGACACCATGGACTTTCAGAGACTACTTTCAGCCTTGTGTTTGGGTTGGATGCCATCATCCCTGTGGAGATTGGCATCCCCAGTCCTCGAGAAGAGTCATACAATGAGGAGGACAATCCAAGTTAGCTGTGGGCCAATCTCGACATCGTCGAGGAGGCGTGCGACCGGGCAGGCTCAGGATGGCCACCTACCGCCAAAGGACCATAAGGTACTACAACGCCTGAGTTTGTCCCAGGGCATCCTTCCCAGAGACTTAGTCCTCAGATGAGCCGAGGTCTTAAAGCCCATGAAGGGGGCAAACTATCGCCAAACTGTCATGGAGCGTACCAGATCGAAGGACTCGATGGGAAGCCACTCCCTCGCACCTAGAATGCGGAAAACCTTCATCGGTACTACTAGTAACGTATACAACTAATTGACTATAAAATTTGAGCATCTTATTCTTTCGGTTAATGAAGATGTGTTTGAGTATCTTTCTCTCTCAGTGCCAAAGACCGGCTCCAGGCCAACACCCAAAGATCGGCTCTAGGCCAGCGCCCAAAGACTGACTCTAGCATTGGTACTCAAAGATCGACTCCACGTCGGCACTCAAAGACCGGCTCCAGGCCGGCACCCAAGGACCGGCTCCAGGTTGGCACTCAAAGACTGACTCCAGGTCAGCACCAAAGACCGGCTCCCGGCCGGCACTTAAAGATCGACTCCAGGCCGGCGCTCAAAGACCGACTTCAGCGCCGACACTCAAAGATTGGCTCCAAGCTGGCAACAAAGATCGGCTCCAGCATCGGCACTCAAAAATTGACCCAGGTCGGCACCAAAGACTAGCTCTAGGCTGGAACTCAAAGACCGACCCAGGTCGGCACTAAAGAAGCTCCAAGCCAACACCCGAAGACCAACTCCAGGTCGGCACCAAAGATTGGCTCCAAGCTAGCACCAAAGACCGACTCCAGGATGGCACCAAAGATCGGCTCCAGGCCTACCCAAAGACCGACTCCATGTTGGCACCAAAGACCACCTCCAGGTCGGCACCAAAGACTGAAACTCATCAGCAAGAGGGGCCTCGAGCCCAAGCTCATTAAGCAAGAGCAGCAAGAGAGCTACCACTCGCCGTCCAAACGGCCCTCTCCTTCAGCTAGCTCTTTGTCCCCGGGGACCCGAGAGCTAAGGAGGAGTCTGACGAAGTCTCTCCTTTGCGGATTCTAGAGGTATTTATGTTTTTCCCAGGAACTATGGATCTTCGAGGCCTGTAACCTTTCACGGGAATGACCAAGGAGCGAGGCAGGCATGTGCAAAGATCGACTCCATGTCAGCACCAGAGACCGACGCCCGAGTCGGCATGAGGGCGGACTTACCACAGAGTCCACATACGAGACCACCCCTAAGGACGGCTTCTAAGGCCAACACTTATACCGATACTAAGCCCGACCCCCGAACCAGCCTCAACACTCACCCCGAAGCCTGCTTCGGACTTAGGCCGAGTCATCACTCCGAGCTCACTCAACCTCACAAGAGACAACGTGATAACAGAGCTAAGTATCCAAAAAGAATCTAAATACTTCGATGATTGAAAAAAAATTACTCTTCATTACTTGTCAAAATGTCTACATAATGTCGACCCGAGTCGAACTTCAATACAAAAGTGAACAAGCCAAAATGAAGATTACAAGGAGAAAAGATCTTCAGGCGATGACCAGTGCAGATCCATCATCGTCTGACCTCTGCACTGAGGGCGATCCCTCCGGCTCCTCGCCATCTAGCTCGAGGTCGCTGAGGCCAGGGATGCCAAGACCCGCGCCACCGTCTTGCATTCTCGGAAGCCCTAGAGGTAGACATCAATCGAGGCCTCCGCTAGCTCGTCCAAGAAGGCCTCGGAGCCCCGATAGTGCTCCACGGCCTCAGCCGCTGCCCTCTCGGCCGTGGCGGCCTTCTCCTCGGTGGCTCGTGTCATGACTTGCACCGCCGCCTCCATCTCCGATGCCCTCTGGAGGGCCTCGCTCCTATCCGCAATGACGTCAACCACTCTGGCGTCGGCCATGCGAGCGATCTCGTCGGCATCATTGGGCCGCAACTTGGCCGCCTTCACCTCCATATAGAGGATGTGGATACGCATGTCGCAGGCCACGATTGTCGCCTAGGCGATGTCCAACCTCTCCTCGGTGACTCAGGCACGATCGAGTTCGGCCGCTGCCCGATGCCTTGCCTCCTTCAGCTCCTCTACCCACTCAGCCCGAGCCGCATCCAAGAAGCCCTCGGCCCTCTTGGCTCGGGCCTGAGCGGTGGCAGCCTCTTGTTGAGTGCGATGGAGGGCCCTGTCACCTCAAAGGGTGACCTCCCTTGTGGTGGACATGGAGTTCACCAGCAGCACGAAGAGGATCTCTGTCAGCATGCAATAAGATGAAAGAGTATCATGAAGAAGGAAGGATACTTGCCCACAGTAGTGCCACAGAGGCATCCCAGAAGAAGGCGGAGCCTCCTTAGCACCAGAGTTCCTCCTAGAACTCCGGTAGGCAGACGTAGGCTAGCAGCCGCTTCGCCATGCGGACATGGTTCATCAGCGAGGGCCGGGATGGGATTGCCCTGAGCCCACCTCCTTCCACGGGCTCAGCCAATGCCGAGGCCGTAGGAGTCACCGGAGGCCAACGGCATCTCCTTTGTCGGCGGCCTCGATGATGGCCCTGCTGCCGTCGGGTACTCCTCGCCTGCCTCCTCTCCCTCTAGCAGGCCCCCATCCGAGACTGGCACTGCACCTGAGATAACTGGCTCCACAGGTGGGGGGACCACCTCAACCCTCGGCTCCTCCAGGGGGGACTCAGTAGTGAGATCGATCGGCAGGGCGGCCCCCTAGCTCGGCTGAGGCTCATTTGGGGGAAGGCTTGGTGACCTAGACCGAGGGCGAGTCCTCCTCCCCGACCGTTCAGTGTCACCAGCGGCCCTCTTCCTCTTGGCCACCGCCCTCTTCACGATGTTAGCCGGCACCCTCATATCTGCAAGTGCTAAAGTCGGTTGGCAAAAAGAAAGAAACGACGCTCACCATCACTCGGGAGGATGCTGGCAAGCCAGAGGTACTCCTCCGATAGGAGCTTTCGGTGAAGGGACCTCGGAGGCTAGCAACCGCTCGTGCGCCTCTCGATCTCTCAGGGCTACCGTCAGGTTCTTGTTCGGCTCTAGATGCGGGTCCCCCCAATCCTGCCTCACTCCCTCGAGGTTCGCAAAGAAGAACTGGATCTTCCACCTTTTGATGGATGAGGGGAGGCTCAGCCAGATGACTCAACCAGGCCTGGGAGTAAACAGCCACCAACCAGAGTAGTCCTGGCAGCGAAGAGTATAGAAGGTACGAAACAGAGACACTTGGGCCTCTATGCCCTGAAGGCCGCAAAGCACCATAAATGCACAGATGGTCCGAAAGGAGTTTGGGACCAGCTGTGCAAGCGCTAGGGCATACCTACGGAGGAGGTCAATAATAAAAGGGTAGAGAGGAAGCCGGAGACCTATCCTAAAGAACTCCTCATACAAGGCAATCCTTTGGGAAGAGGAGGTCACCCTGTCGTCGGGTCCAGGAGTGTTAGTTGGATCCTCGAGTATCCTATAGGCTACCCTAAAGGACTCTAGGTCGGAGGAGGTGGTGGTAGGGGCAATCCCTTCTGGGCTCTCCCTACTAACCCTAGGTGGCTGAGCGGAGGATGACGGTGGGGCTGCAACTGTCGGGCGGCCCCTAATTAGGGCCCCGCTGGCAGCTCACAGCATTCCTAAAGGGACTTGGTCCTCTGAAAAAGAAGAGGACTATGGGGTGTTGGGGATGGAGAAACCCGCAGCTGTGCTGAGGAAACGTGGTCCTCGAAAGGAGGGGAGGAGGACCACGAGGGTGACGAAGCCATAGAGGGGAAGCAAAGAGAAGTCTGGAGGACTGACCTAAACCAAGGAAGAAGAATAGCAAAGCCCGAGGGAGGAAGACTCGGATGAGGCTCAAGCTCGGGAGAAGAAGAAGGAAATCTCGGAGGTGTAAGGAGCCAGGTTTAGGGTGACCCTCCTTTTATGCCTCTTTTTTGAATCATCTCGCCTAACTCGACTTGCCACTGGAAGAGATGCCTCGGTAGCTACCGAACACATCGGGAGCATGATCTATGGCCAATAATGGGACATCGGTGACACCAGTCTCATGATGGCAATCACCTTTTCGTAGAGTCCGAAGGGTTTCCTTGGTCTCAAGGAGGATCTCGTCGAATCTGATAGTGAGGAGTGATAGGGCGATAACATTGCAGTGCCCCATGCCTTCTGCATTAAAGAGGTGTCGCTCCTCGGGGGCATGTGCCCCTCTCCACGGTTAAGGGCGCATGGGAATTAACCACCGAATGATCGTGCACCCCTTTCGACGGACGGGAGGTGTAACCCCGCCAGCTCAGGGGAGAGGGGCATCTGGTGTAGCTGATCAAGCTACGTCAGGACTAACGAATAAAGTGACTGACGGAGATAAGAGGAAGATGAGTGGAACCCTTCAGCAAGGGTTCCCAGACTCCTAACTCTAGGGTCGGCCATCCAGCACCGACTCCAGAGTCGGCCATCCAGCACCGACTCCAGGGTCGGCCTTCAGCACCGACTTCAAAGTCGGCCATCCAGTCCCGACTCCAGAGTCGCCATCCAGTCCCGACTCTAGAGTCGGCCATCCAGCTCCGACTCCAGGGTCGGCCTTCAGCACCGACTCCAGAGTCGGCCATTCAGCACCGACTCCAGAGTCGGCCTCCAGTCCCGACTTCAAAGTCGGCCTCTAGCACCGACTCCAGGGTCGGCCTCCAACACTGACTCCAAAGTCGGCCATCCAGTCCTGACCCCAGAGTCGAGTCCAACCCGTACTCTCGGCCTCCGCATGGCCCACTGATGCCTGCAATTGCCACATGGGCCACTACCATCTGCAACTGCATGTGGCCCCTGCAGTCACTGCCAGTTACGGCGCACGCCCGACAAGACCAGGCCTACCTGCCGACTGCGGTGCTGCACGGAAGAGGGGGGACGGCAGGCTATCCCTGACAAGCTCAGAGGTAGTTGCAACTGTCCCTATTGGTCTTGCAGCCTATCCCCTGCCAGACGATGACATCTCAGAATCAACAACCTTCCAAAAGTGGGTAAAAGGGACTTCCGAACAGGTATAAGAACCTTCGCTAATAACGATAGAAGGGATCCGAACCCCAAGTTTCAGCTAAGTCTTTTAGTTCACGATTATCACTGTTTTCCGAGTTACTCACTTGAGCATCGGAGGGTTTTACCGGAGCAACGGTCCTAGAAACTTTCTTGCAGGATTTCCATTTAAGGAGAAGGTATTTGAAGATTTCCAACTTTGCTCTCATCGTCTTTTGATTTTCATCCTTGCCCGACATTCGAGGGAATGATTCGGCGACAACAACTTTTTAAGGAGTAGAACACGGAATTATTGGCTAGAAAGTTGTAGAAAGTTGACATTGAATTGTCAGCATCCAAACAAAACTGCCAACCAGGCGCTGACACGAGCCTTGTTAAATTCTGGCCTGGCCAAGCTTGCTGCTATGAAAAACAAAAGAAGGTATGTACAAAAATACCATAGAATAAACCAAAGGACCATGCTAAAGGATTTTCTTAGGGAAAAAAAAAAAAAGGAGCCGAATGTAAGGACAATCTAAACCAAGCTCCACATATACAAGTTTTAAAGACCACCCATGTCAGAGAAGCAATTAACCAACAACCGTAAGACAAGACAGTATAGAATTTCACTGATCTCTACTCCTCAGGAAGAAACAAAACAGAACATGGAATCAAACAGATAATGCTCTCTCATGGTTGATTGGTCAGTGATTCTTAAGGATGCGGTGCTATGCTCTATGTAGCAGCATGCTCAAGATATTATGTTATCGCACTTGGATTATATCAAAAGGAAATTAACTACATCTTGTGCTCATGATACTGAACCACACAAAATTTCAAACAGCACCAGAAGAAAAGCATACCTTTTACTGGATTAGCATTACAATGCAGACATGCAGCAAATATAAGGACAGTATGAGGTGAAGGATAGTACTCGGACGAAGCAAACCCAAACAAGTCTCATCCAGCAGTTCAGAGAAACAGATATTTAGAAAAGCAAATCATAGATTCATAGCAAGAAAAGGAACCAAGGCATCGAATATCAAAGAGGGAAATGAGATTCCGGGATGGGAGCAGGCCGAATGAAAGAACACAAGTTATCTGGCCTTGCGAAGCTCCTTCTCCTCTATTCCTTCGGCTGAGATGGCAACCGAATACTCCAGCGACGAGAATGGGCAGCGAAGGCTCTGAGGATGACGCGAGGAAGGCGGTTTCGATCGGCGGGATGGTTAGAAGAAGGTGAGTTCAACCGGCGGTGTGAGAGGTGTAACGATTCGGGCCCGCAAACCCATGAATTGTTTCGTTACAAGAAAGCAAGACGGACAAGGTCCATACCCATTTGGACCACCGAAGCCCAAAAAGGATCCAATTGGTACTTGTCCATCCTCCTTAACTGGTTATAAACCATACAACCAGCTTTTAATTTCTCAATATGGAACTATTGGGAGGGGCATCACAATCTAGCCCCCTTATAGAAGCGACGTTCTCGTTGCCAGGGGCATATGATCGCAATCACAAGGCAGGTAGGATTCTAAAGATGGCCCCCATAGGTTCAAGAGGTTGCTCCCATCCCATGGATATAGCACTTTACCCCCATAGGTTCAAGAGGTGGCTTCCATCCCATGGATGCAACACTTTGCCATGTATGGTACTTAGCTCTACACTTTCGACTGATGCATGGCTCTGATACCATATTGTAACTATCGGGCTCGCAAATCTATGAATCCATTTTGTTGCAAGTAAGTAAGATGGATAAAGTCCATACAAACTTGGGTCATCACATCTCAAAAAGGGATCTAATTGGTACTTGTCCATCCTCCTTAGCTGGTTATAAACCATACAACCAACTTTCAATTTTTTGATATGGTACTATTTACTATTGAGAGGGGGCATCACAAGAGGTGAAATGAGGGTTAAGGCATCGGAAATGTGAAATTTTGCGACACAATAATTTGCATCGTAATTGAGTCGCTATTTAGCGACGCAATAAGTTGCGTCGCTAAATTGCGTATTGCGTGCTAAATTGTGGATTCGATTGGTACTTGTCCATTCTCCTTAACTGATTATAAATCATACAACCAATTCCTAATTTTTCGATATGGAACTATTGGGAGGAGCATCACAAGAGGTGAAATGAGGGTTAGGGCATCGGATATACAAAATTTTACAATGCAATAATTTAGAAAATGCGCTATTTAGCAATGTCTCGCAGGTGTCGCTAAATAGAAAATGCATTGTAATTTAAAAACACCAAACTTGACGTCGGTAAATAGCGACAAAAAATAATGCATCATTGAATTTTGAAGGATTTAGCGACTCATTGGCAGGTATCGCTAAATAGCGACACTGGGTGTTGCTATTTTATCGCTAAATTAATAATGTAAATTTGGCGTCGCTAAGTGCATCACTATTTTTTTTCTTAATTATTTTTTTATTATTTTTTTTGTTAGGCATCACAATTTGATTACTATTTAGTGACGATAAGTTGGTGTTGCTAAAAAGCATCGCAATTTCACAGTTTCCTTATAGTGGTAACCCATCATACAATATTAATACATGTACTCATATGTACTGATACGTTGCTCGTCAGATCAGTTGTTGTCTAATTTTTTTTTTTTTTTTTTTTCATACACTTCAATCAAACCCATCATACGGCCCCTTAACCACCTAACAAACCTTGCTCATCATACGATTGTAGTGATGATGTTCAGGGATCATCCTTTTTGGGCAGCTCTCATTCTTATATATATATATATATATAGCCTTACAACACCCATACAAGCCTTTATGCGTTGATTTGCAGCGCAACTCACAACAAGCGAAATTTACCGTAAAATTTATGTTTTGTGTGGAAACGATTCAATAAATATGCATGATAGGATTCAATTAATGTTATATAGTTTAATTTTATTTAACACTTTATTGTGTTATAAGATAAATAAATTATAGTGAATATATTGTAAAACTACGTGAAGATGATGCTGAAAATTGACAACAAATTTTCTACATTGGTTAAGGTGAGCACATACAAAGGACCACTTACAATAAACATCATAAAAATTACTATAAAATTTACTTTTTGTGTGAGAAAAATTCATTAAATATATATGATAATAAAAATTCGATTATGTTATATAGTTTACGTTTATTTAATGCTTCATAATAAATAAATTATAGCGATTATATTGTAAAACTATAATGTATTGATGGCAATTGACAGTCGTTTTTATTTTCTGATTTCTTAAGGTGAGCATGTTGGAAATTGTCTGAGATATTGGTGAAAATTGACAGCAAATATATTGGTGAAAATTGACAGCAAATACCGTGCTTCATTTATATGTTCCGCGTTGCTTGAGGGAGAATAAGCTTCTGACTGTTGTCATCTGCCGGCCTAGGTTCAATAAATGGGAAATAGTGATTTTTTAAGTGCATGATGTACCTAAATTTTAAATATTAAGAATTGAAAGCATGTATGTTAAGAAAAAGTAAAAAAATATTGTAGTAATATAGAAAAAAAAAAGAGTGAAAAAAAAGCATATTAAAAGGACTAGCAGAGAGGAAAAAGGCTGTCCTAAACAGAAAAAAAAATGATATTAAGAAAATATGGGGATGAGAATTTATAGTAATTATCTAAATTTGTTGAATCATCGGATTGCTCATTGGATCATGTTGCCGCAAAGAGATGTGTTCATATACTGAAATAAAAACCTAGTTCTCCCAATAAAACCTAGTTAACTATTAGCCATATTCTGAAAATTTTATAGACCAGCAAAATATCTGCATTTCTTTAAACAAATAACTCTCTTATCTAAATTATATTTATAATCTATTATTATTAAAATCAATAGTTTATTAAATTTTGATTGATACACATCAAAAATTAGAGTATATATTCAATATTATCTATCTCTTGTGAATATAAATCCTCAATATTATCATTAAATCTCTAACTTAAAATCCGTATGAGAAAAACATATAATTTACTCTAAAATTTAAAAACATAAAAACTTCCTAGGATGAAAGAAAAACATTAACATAGTTAATGATAATTATTAAATTTTAGATAAAAGAAATACATTAACTATAATGGTATTTATTAAATTTTTGAATAAGATTTGAAGTAGTTGTAGGCTTTATGTGATCATTGTATGTAAGCATGAATGGTAATTGTGTTCTACTAACAATTTTATGTCAAGGAGGTTTTTTTTTTTTCTTTTTGTTACAAACGAGCGATCCCATCAGTCTAGTGTGAGTCAAGCTCGACATATCAGAGTACAATATCTGAAATAAGACTATAGGACATAAATCATCCGGTCTTCAGGACCAAAAACCAGAGTGCTGGACCATCCGGGTAGCTACCCAATCAGCCGCTGAGTTAGCTTCTCGGTAAATATGCCGAATCTGGACTCTGAAAGCCTGATGAAGCAGAGACCTGATGTCACATAGCAAAGGGTTAGAAGACAAAGGGTTATCGGAGTCCTGCCTGAGCCAACGCACCACTGTAGTAGAGTCATCCTCAATAATAAGATGGCAAAAACCCAGACTGCATATAGCATAAGATATTAGCCCATGCCATATATAACTCGATAAACGTACTGATAGAAAAAAAACTAAATTTATCACCGTAATTACCAATCCATCAGAATCTTGATCACAAACCATGTCAAGGAGGTCTTTGACATAAACTCTTGAAGGAAAGTCATAATCCATGGTGGGCAAGACAGCCGGAAATATCCATAGTGGGCAAGACATCGGAAATGGAGCGTATGATGATGGCTTTTTTGTCAACACATTATTGGTCTATGTAACTTTTTACAATATTTTTTTTTACCTTTAAAAAAAATAATGGAATGCAAAAGATAGTTTGATCGAATAATTTATAATTAAGTGGGCTGCCATCTCCATCCCTTAAACTTTTTTTTTAAGATTTACCATCCCTGGTTTGACTGTCAATCAGGATCATGAAAACAAATAAGATAAATTCTTATAAAAATAATTGATATAATTTATATAAAGCATCAATTAAATAGATCTCTCAATAGCACATGCATTGCACTAAAAGCTCTTGTTCACATTAAATCCTCAAACGTCAAAGTTTGAAGCAACGGGATCTTGGATTGGGTAGCTACTTCTGTGGTTCAGCATACTGAATCATGAATTTGAAGGTCGAGTGATCTTTACTCTTCTTTTTTGCAGTAAATTTTATACTCAAATCTATTTGGACTGATTCGCATAGATTAGTAATCGCCTACTTATAAAAAAAAAAAAAAGAATGAGATCTTAGCCACATAAGGTTCATGGCATGGGTTTTCAACCAATGAGCCCATTGCAGGTGGATCCTACATCACAAATTTCTGGCCTAGAGATCAGTTACAAAATTATTTAATCTAATTGCAGTGGTTTTCTTTTTTATCTTTTCCGAGCCAAACACCAATAAACCATCTGTTGATGCCAGATCACCCCCTCGAACATTGCGAGCGTCTGATCGCCTTCTCCAGCGAGCCGGTGATCTTCCGGCGAGCTTCTTGCGCCTGGAAGCCTACAAAAAGTTTCGGAGACCAGAGATTTCAGTGGAGACCCTCCGATACTCAAGTCAGTGCTCTGAGCAATAGCCGTGAGCTTGAGAAAGCTCGAAAGAGAGAGGCTTAGAGCTCTCTATGAGCAAGAATGAGCATTTAGGAGTGTAGTAGTTGTTCTAGTTACCTGGTCGGGGTCCCTCTTACCCATTTTATTGGTGCTTAGAGTCTGTCAGCCTTGGGGCATGATCACTTGTCAGAGCATTGATGATGGGGGCGGCACAATGGGGCTAGCCTTCATGTGATTTGTCAGAGCTGCAGGCCATGTTCTATCAAATATGGATGGCTGCATAGTTGGCAGGTATTACTTGGTTTGGACAGCTATTGCAGGCCGCTGCAAGGTGTGGCCGACTGTTACGGCGTTTGCCAGACATGTCCCCCA
Source organism: Calamus simplicifolius (assembly GCA_900491605.1). Taxonomy (NCBI): domain Eukaryota; kingdom Viridiplantae; phylum Streptophyta; class Magnoliopsida; order Arecales; family Arecaceae; genus Calamus; species Calamus simplicifolius. The sequence goes on along the minus strand of UESW01003995.1, from coordinate 1,561,819 downwards.
TGCCACCGTTCCGCTGTCCTGTGTGGACAGTGATGGGCGATAAAGTCAGGCACGTGGACCTCAAAGTGTAGCCGCTGAGGCAAAAGATGAAATTTGAAGTTGAAGCTGGTTCTATCCCTCATGGTGTATTGATTATAGAGTACGTGCATAGCACTGTTCATGCCCTTGGATGAGCTCCAGAGAAGGCCGTGGGTAAACATTTGCATGGCACTATTCATGGCCGAGAGGACGAGGCTGATCACTGTTCATGGCCGAGGGGAAGAGGCCGATCATTGTTCATGGCCAAGCACTATTCATGGCCGAGGGGAAGAGGCCGATCACTGTTCATGGCCAAGCACTATTCATGGCCGAGGCTGAAGCTAGCCGAGGTATGTTGGCCGAGGCTAAAGCTGGCCGAGGCTGAAGCTGGCCGATGTATGTTGGTCGAGGCTGAAGCTAGCCGAGGCTGAGGCTGGCCGAGGCTAAAGCTGGCTGAGGCTGAAACTGGCCGAGGTATATTGGCCGAGGCTGAGGCTGGCCGAGGCTGAAGCTGGCCGAGGTTTGTTGGCTAAGGCTGAAGCTGGCCGAGGTATGTTGGCCGAGGCTGAAGCTGGCCGAGGTTGAGGCTGAAGCTGGTCGAGGTATGTTAGCTGAGGCTGAAGCTGGCCGAGGCTGAAGCTAACCGAGGCTGAGGCTGGCCAAGGTATATTGGCCGAGGCTGAAGCTAGCTGAGGCTGAGGCTGGCCAAGGTATATTGGCCGAGGCTGAAGCTAGCCTGAGGCTGGCTGAGGTATATTGGCCGAGGCTGAAGTTGGCCGAGGCTGAGGCTGGCCGAGGCTGAAGCTGGCCGAGGTATGTTGGCCGAGGCTGAAGCTGACCGAGGCTGAAGCTAGCCGAGGCTGAGACTGGCCGAGGTATATTAGCTGAGGCTGAAACTGGCCGAGACCGAGGTTGGCCGAAGCTGAGGTTGGTCGAGGTATATTGGCCAAGGCTGAAGCTGGCCGAGGCTGAAGTTAGCCAAGGCTGAGGCTGGACGAGGCTGAAGCTGGCTAGGTATATTGGCCGAGGCTGAAGCTAGACGAGGCTGAAACTGGCCGAGATATATTAGCTAAGGCTGAGACTGGCCGAGGCCGAAGCTAGCCGAGGCCGAGGTTGGCCGAGGCTGAGGTTGGTCGAGGTATATTGGCCAAGGCTGAGGTTTGTCGAGGCTGAAGTTAGCCAAGGCTGAGGTTGGCTGAGGCTAAGGCTGGCCGAGGCTGAAGCTGGCCAAGGTATATTGGCCGAGGCTGAGGCTGGCCGAGGCTAAAGCTGACCAAGGATGAGGCTGGCCGAGGCTGAAGCTGGTTGAAAGAGGGCTGACTCGGGTGGCTAACTAGGAGTTCGACTTGATTGCATCACCATTGCCCATGGGGTTTACTAGCCCCATCAGATGCCCCCCATACTCCTAAGCTTATGCGATCGCATGCCTTGCACTCGCCAAGCGAAAGGAGTGTAGAAATTGTAATATTTTTCTTTTGTACTTGTCTCTGCACGTCAGCTTTGGATAGTTTCCATCTGCCTTGTGTGGACTTGTGACCACGTCTGCATGCTCTCTTATGCTTTTGTCGGCTCAAAGACTTTAAGTAATGTTAAAGGTAAATTGATTACCTTAGACTAGCTAAGAGCAGCCAGCAATCCTCTCCCGACGTAGGGTTTGGAAGCGGATGCCCGTTAACTATGAGTTGAGGAGTTGGTTTCTCCTGACTTGGAGTTGACTTTGGGTCTTCTACTTTTGTCATGAAATTTAGAAATGGGTGCCCATCAACTGTGAGGCGGGGAGTTGGCCTCTTCTTGCTGCGAGTTGACTTGGGGCTTCTACTTGAATGGCTGAAGTGACCAGCAATATATTGCAAGTGTATAATTTTAATAAAGGTTTTATCCGATTGGCTATTGGCCGCTAAGACAGAATTAAAGCCGCTGAGGCTAAAATGAAGCCGTTGAGACTGTATGATGCTGTTGAGGCTGTAACAAAGCCCCTGAGGCAAAGTTGAGGCCGCTAAGAGCCTTTTGAACCCCGGAGGATGACCCAAGAGTCGTTGGAATGAGACCATGCTTGGGAGCCTTTAACCCCGAAGGGTGACCTGAGGGTACTTGGACCAGGCTCAGATGCCTTTTGAACCCCTAAGGGTGACCCGAGAGTTGTTGTGATGGGACCATGCTCGGGAGCCTTTAACCCCGGAGGGTGACCTAAGGATGCTTAGACTAGGCTCAGGTGCCTTTTGAACCCCGAAGGGTGATCTGAAAGTTGAGAGTCATTAGGTGCCTTTTAAACCCCAGAGGGTGACTGAGAGTTGAGAGTCGTCAGGTGCCTTTTGAACCCCGAAGGGTGACCTGAGAGTTGAGAGTCGTCAGGTACCTTTTGAACCCCGAAGGGTGACCCGAGAGTCGCTGTGATGGGACCATGCTCGGAAGCCTTTAACCCCGGAGGGTGACCTAAGGGTGTTGGAACCATGCTCAGGGTCCTTTTGAACCCCGGAGGGTGATCCGAGAATCGCTGTGATAGGACCATGCTCGGGAGCCTTTAACCCCAGAGGATGACCTGAGGGTGCTTGGACCAGGCTCAGGTGCCTTTTTCTTTGTGCCGATGATCTTTATTGCCGATGCTGGAGTCAGTTCTCGGTGCCGAGCTGGCCTCGAGCTATGGTGCCAACACTGGGTTGATCTTTAATGCCAACGTGGAATCGACCTTTCTTGCATGACATTTTTAAGTATCAGTGAAAAGAAGCTTTTATCAAAGTGTAGTATACCTAGCTTTTGTAGTTTTTTTTGAGCCTTTGCGCCGTGTTCGATGACACTGGGGGTTGGCATGGAGTCAGGACAGAGAGCTTTCCCTAGCTTTTCCTGGTGCTGGATCGGGGTATTTTGCGGAGGTGAAGAAGACCATTCGAGAATGAAGGAGCCCCAGCATTGTTGGTCTCCTTCGGCATTAATGGAGCCCTGACATCCAAGTACATAAAATGGAAGGTCATAATGACCCCTCCATCCAATGTCCTCTCTTTGTCCTTTCGTTGGCACCAAGCTTCCTTCCCCTCATGCATTAAATCTCGTTTATTTAAGTTTGCATGGCATGGCACTGGGCTGGGACTTGGACCACGCTGCCAGGCCAGGACCTTACTTCTTGGAGGGAACTCGGCCGAGGAGATGTGCTAGGTGATGATGATGATGTGGCACTTGATGCAGATGGTTCAGAGAGAGAAAAAGCGGCCAAGGAGGAGTGTTGATCAGCTCCTTGTTGGCCAAAGATAGCCTCGGGATTGCTCGCCTCTTATGCACTACGACTGTCCGAATAGAAGAGGATGTCATTGTGAAGTATCTTTGGAGGAATTTGTCTCCTGTTGATTTGGATACATCAGCCTGCTGGTGGACTGCCCCTTGGGAAGTAAGTTGATTGGAGTGGGGGTGCTAGCGCCCTTGCTTGGGCCTCCCCCCGCATTGTCGTCCATAGGAGAGAAGGCCATTTGGATGGTGAGCGGTGGCGCTCTTGCTTTTGAGCTTGAAGATGCTCGTGCTGATGAGCTTGATGGCGATGAGCCTCTTGCTGAGGAGATCTCCCGCGGGATGGATGATGGCTGGCCTAAGCAGCAACTAAAGAGGGAGCAGAAGCTCTTGCTGGCTGCTGTGTGGCCATGAGATATTGCTTCTGGAGCTTTTGGACAGCTACCATCAATGTATGGATTTGCAGGATGAGGGTGGCATGTTGTTTTGCTTGAGTGGCTTGAGGTAGTGGTGATGGTGGAGTTGAGTGGTTGGCTATGTTGCTCAGCTCGTTGAGGGTGCCCCCCAGCGTGACTAGCGAAAGCTCTTCGGGCTCTTGTCATCACCATCGTTTTATCCACCATTATTGATCTAAAAGGGATGAGGATCCGCAAGCTAGCATCATTGATGATCCATGCTCTGCCGTCTCTACCTGGCGCACCAATTTGTTGATGCCAGATCACTCCCTCGAACGTTCCGGTCGCCTTCTTTAGTGAGCCCGGGATCTTCCGGCAAGCTTCTCGCACTTGGGAGCCTGCAAAAAGTCCCAAGGACAGAAGATTCTGGTGAGGACCCTTTGATACTTAAGTCAGTGCACAACAACCATGAGCTTGAGAAAGCTCGAAAGAGAGAGAGGCTTAGAGCTCTCTGTGAGCAAGAATGAGTGTTTAGGAGTGTAATAGTTGTTCTAGTTACCTCGTCGGGGGTCTCTCTTACCCATTTTATTGGTACTTAGAATCTGTCAGCTTTGGGGCATGAGCACTTGTCAAAGCATTGATGATGAAGGCAGCACAGTGGGGCTGGCCTCCATGTGATTTGTTAGAGTTGCAGGATGTCCTGTCAATATGGGTGGCTGTATTTGGCAAGTATTGCTTGGTTTGAACAGCTGTTGTAGGTGCTGTAGGGCATGACCGACCGTTATGCCATTTGCGACGTGTCCCCCACGCCATCCTTTCACTATCCTGTGTGGACAATGATGGTGATAAGTTAAGCATGTGAGCCTCAAAGTGTAGCCACTAAGACAGAAGTTTGAAGTTGAAGCTGGTTCTATCCCTCATGGAGTATTAATTATAGTGCATGGCACTGTTCATGCCTTTGGATGAGCTCTAAAGAAGGTTGTGGGTGAACATTTACATGGCCCTTCATGGCTGAGGAGAAGAAACCGATCACTGTTCATGGCCGAGCACTATTCATGACTAAGGAAAAAAGGCCGATCATTGTTCATGACCGAGCACTATTCATAGCCGAGGCTGAGGGTGAGTGAGGCTAAAGCTAGCCAATGTATGTTGACCGAGGCTAAGGCTGTCCGAGACTGAAGTTGACCGAGACTGAAGCTAACTAAAAGAGGACCAACCGGAAGGCTAACTAGGAGTCTGACTCGATTGCATCACCATTGCCCATGGGGTTTACTGGCTCCATCACCGTCTCATGTAACTGGACTTCATAGTTCCATGGATTCATATTATTTTCATATAGCTGGAAATAAGAACAACTACACCAACCAAGCCTTAAACCTATATTAATTAACTAACCATCTGCATATTTAACTAAATTTAAAGTTTAGTTACAGAGAACTCCTGTTGGTAAAAGAGAATGACGCACATAATACACACATACATGTAACCCAACGGGAACGGAGAAAATTATAAACTTTTATGGTCCAAGCATCAACAATATATTCGCTAGCCGACTCATGAAAAACTTGCTTAAAATATCATGTACCAAAGTGCAATCAACACACATTACTTGAGCTTTGAAAGAAGTTGGTGAGATACTTTCCCAGCCCAACAATGTTGATATTCAAATTTTTCAGCACCATAGCTAACATATAAGACCATGGAACAAACAGAGTTTACTAGCAAACAATGAAAGGTTCACGGAATAACGCAATGTCCTATAAGAGTTTACAATACCAATATATGAAAAAGGTTTGAACACAGCACCTACATTACTTGAAGTTGAAATTTACGGACTGAATGAGAAAATCCTAAAAACCAAAACTGCCAAACACCATAACCAAAAGATCTCGTCATAGATGACAGCAACCAGAACCGCAGCAACTCATCAAGGTACAACGACAATCCTGCCTGCTACTTGATCTAGATCACGTTGCCCCTGGGAAGTTATTTTCCTCCCACTGAAATATGACAAGAGAAAGCACCTTAAGTAACCATGCATAATCCTAGAAGTGTTCTATAGAGAGTGATTTGCTAAACCACAAGAAAAACAATTATCTCAGTCTATATCAAGAAAAGAGAGATAAAGGATAAAACGCAAGTAGCACTCACCCTCTTGGATCAATCTCAATAATGCTCATGTCCTGCAATTGTTGCAAGATGTGGCGAGCTACCGCACCACTACTCTTGCAAAAATGTGGTGGACGGGATCCATTCCTCTTGCGCCCTCCATAAATCTTCTGGAAACCACCAACACCAATACCCTGTCTCAGATAGATCTTTCTTGCCATGGAAGCTGCAAAACCAGTGGAATGGATGTCACTTTTTAAATGCTGGATGTAGTAATCACCACTTCCTACAGTCAAATGTATGAAAGATGATAACCATGGGAAGCCTTCTTACCAGCTCTGATGTAGTACCAATCAGGGTCATAGGGAGCAAGCTCCTTGAACCTCCCAGTCTTCACAATATCTGTCCAGTGAGGAAGTTCCATCTATTCACAGAAGCAAAAGTTGAACATTAAAATTAATGAGAAAATTTGTGAACCAACCACAGAACACAAATCAAAGCTAGTGAAGGACGTTCATTGTTGTTTCTTGTGTGCTGTAGCTAATGCAAGGATGCCTTCCATTGCTTCATCAAGAGAGAAATAGAGAGGCAGAGAAGGAGATCGGGAGGAGCAGCAGATCCTCCCGTTATTGTGCCAGTCGTGGAGTGCCCGGCCACTCAAGGCGGCCGAAGAGGGAGAGGAGAGGAGTGTTCAGCCGCTCGAGGCGGCCAGAGTGGAGTGGTTCGCTGCGGAACCAAGCCGGTCCGCGGCTTGGTTTGGGCCCAGCGGTAATGCCTGCCGGCTCGCTGGGCCCGAGCTGCGAACGGCGGCCTCCACCGGCACCGAGAAAGCATCCGGTGGGATCCAGCCGGCCTCCCCCGATCAGCCTTGCCGTTGCCCAAGGAGGAAGAAGAAGAACAGGTGAAGGGAAGAAGAAAGAAAGAGAGGAGGAGAGGGAAAGAGAGAAGGGGGAGGCGGCCACCGGCGACGGCTAGCGCGGGGCCGATCGCCGATGGCCGGCCGAAACCCTGGGAGGGGCCGGTGGTGGCCCTAAGCCACCGGCCACCCTCCATTCCCCCCGGTTCGGGTGAACTATGGGAGGAAGAAAGAGAGAAAACAAAGAGAGAGGGAAGAAGTTAGCCTTTTGGGCTGATTTTTCGGGCCCTAAATTGGACCAAGCCCAATAAAAGGAGAATACGGCTTGGATCAATGTTGATCCTAGTTTCTTGGAGTATTTTTATTTTCCCATTTAGGCTTATATATTGAAAGATATTCAAGCCCCAAGTTGATCCCAGGATTAAACTGGGTAAAGTTTAGATGTCATTTTCATATGCTGATTCTGGAGACTAAAAATTAAAAAATTGATGTTGTAGGTATCCAGATGCCTAAATAGCCGAATTACATTTTTGGATTAGCGCCAGAAGGTAAGTAAGTCATTTATCATAATTTTTATGAATTATTAAAATATAAAAATTATGTATTTAAATGCTATATTGATACATAATACCTTATTTGAAAAATAAAAAAATGGATTGGTACTCTTATTTGCAAGTGAGCATTTATTATGATCGTTTTATTATTTATTATATTTTGCAAATAATTTGGTACTTATACGGACAACCGATCAATTGGCATGGTATTTAAAATTACCAAAGATTTTATAAATATACATGACATATTTAAATCACTGTAATTATAAAAATTATATGGATTGCATTTTTGCAAAGATACATACTATTTGGCAAATGTGACATGAAAATGATACTGTGTATACTATAATATGTCCCACCATGATCCGCCATGATATGATATGATGTGATATGTTGCATGACTCACTTGACACCGGGACCCAACTCCATAGGAAGGGTATATAGAGAACACACACCCATGAGGTGTGCTGTGACAAGATATGGCAATATTATGCCACATGGCACCGGAACCCACCTCCATAGGAGAAATATGTGGAACACACACTCTTAGGATGTGCTGTAGCAGGATATGATATGATGTGAGTTCATGACGCTGGTTCTAGGACCCTGACTCCTAGGAGATATTTATGGAGGTTACATCCGAGGGGGGTGTTACACCCGAGAGGGTGTTCTGTTTATGAGAACATAGTATATGGTCGTAGGATATTGGTATAAAATGGATTTTTACATGCTATTTACAGTGGCACAGTGATTTTATTCTGAAATTGTATATTCTTGAAATGTTATATAGCATTTGCTTCCAAAATTATTTTGAGCATATGAATGCATGTTTTGATAACATGATAAAATATATTTGAAATATGGAAGCTTGACAGATGTTTATTATAAAAATTTAAGTTGATAAAAGCTTGAAGTGATTATATTATATTATAGTTGGCTTACTTATTGAGTGTGAGCTCATTTAAATCTCACAATGTTTTTCAGAGCCACAGAATTGAAGATGGAGATATGGGGTAGTTGGAACAGCTATCAGAGTAACTTAGATCCAACACTTTGTTGTAACCCCATTGAATTATGTATCTTGGCATGTAGCCTAAAACATATGATTATGGTTTGTATTAAAAATACTTCGAATTTGGATGATATATAGTTATTATCCCTCCTTGTATTAAGTGTTATATTTCAGGACGCCTTGCATGCCAGGCATGCGGCGGGTTGCCACCCCTAGATCTAATATTGGGTCTGGGGCATGACAAAAGCACACTGACATGCAACTTTTTCCCGTTCATATCTAAATCCCCTCATTAAATGTTTGGACATAGCTAGATGTTGGCTGGCATTATATACATACATATTCTGCATCTAGGAATATGGGAACCATGTGGCTTGGTACGAGGGGTAAATTACTAAAAATTGCATAAAAATCTGAAAAAGGCCATCCTTGGTTTGACAAAAGGTATAATTTTATGAAACCAACCCAAATGAGATAAGGAATTGCATCAGAGTGTACATGAATGCCAACCATTAGATTGTGTTCCTGAATCCTACCCATCGAGCAATCACACACCCCCCCCCAACTCCCTTTTTTTTCTAAAAAAAAAAGAAAGTACAAATAAAATTTTCTTTTAAAAGTGGGTATAGATCTTAGTTGAAGTCAAAGTGGGTATTGAAAATCTTAGTTGAAGTCAAAAAACTGCCTGGTATAATTCAATAAGATCTAAGATCGAAAAGATATCAGTAATGGCTTGCCCAAAAACATGTAAAAATGCAACACATGCAAGTCAACCTTAGGTTAGACCTGAGCATGTCAGGGCCAACTCATCTGGCTCCTAGCTGGGTGGAGCAGAGCAGAGCTTGTTGGTCTAACAAGCTGGGTCGGGTTCAAATTTCTGGACTTGGTAAAATTTTAGTCAGGTTCACTCAATGTTGAGTTGGCTAACCTGACCTGGACTGACAAATAAAACATTATTAGGACATTAAATATAGTCAATATCCATATATTTTTCATTTGCTGTCAATACATGTGTGTGCATAAATTAACCTAACTTCTTAACCCTAAGTTCTGATTTAACCACAGGGCTGCAAACAATCTAAGCTGCTCATGAGCAGCTCGATCAACATGACTCCAGCTCAATTCAAGCTCAGCTCAATCAGGAAACAAGTGAAGCTGAACTGGGTTTTGGTGCTCAACTTAAAAACAAGCCAAGTCTGAATAGGGATGAGTTCAAGAATTAAAGGGAATCTCAGCTTAGCAAGTTAGAAGCCTGGCTTAGAACTTATAAGTCAAGCCTGAACAAGAAATTACAAGCCCAAATTGAGCTAAAGCCAACCTTGAGCACCTTTCTTATAGACCACGCCAAGCTCGAGCAGTTTGACACTCAAGTTGGCTTGGTTTCATCCCTATGTAATTGTAAGAAGGTCTTCTGGTTTTTTCCCTCAGCAGAAAAGTAATGTTGCATGCAATCCAGTGATTCAAAAAGAGTACCATTACATCATTCCTTGTCTCCTCCCCCCCAGGCAATGATGCTAGTAATAGCTGCCGCCACCACCATACCTCTCCCCTGCCTATCAGGTATCACCAATTGTGCCACCTTACAGAACCAGACCACCCCATGAGGTCACCACCTGTTCATGGGCAACCTCCCTTCTTACTGCCTTCCTCCATCTCTACATCATTCCCACTCTCAATCTTACCCTTGGTCCTATTGCCTACTCCCTCAGCCTTCATTAACCCAATACCACCAACTCAAACCCAATACCAACTGTGATGGTCTCCATTAACCCACTAGATACACAATAGCAAAATTTCACTCTCAATCTAATTCTAATTGACCTCATTAGTTGTGGACGTATGGTGGTATGGATCATATCTGACCAAAACCTGTTGTATGTTCACACCAGCTCCTCAAAGAAGAGGATGACTGAATAGAGGATGAGCTTGTCCAATGAAAGTTCGATGATGGCAGGAATTCTAAAAATTTGAACACCATAACAACCATAAAAACAATGAACGATAAATAATCTCTCTCTCTCTCTCTCTCTACCCATATTGCCTTTTAGGCTTCCACCAAAGGATACTAAGTCCTTGAAAGGCAAGTGTTTGAGGAACTCTAACAGCAAAACAGCACCTTAAGGTCGGGGAATTTTCACTAGACTACAGAAGTATTGCATGCCACATATTCAAAACTAGAAATTCTGGTTATATATCTGCAGCTTTTGGAAATTAGAGCCTCAAAAAATGTACTTGACCCACGAAACAGGCTGTAGGCATGATAATATACTCGTTAACATTGTTGGCATACTTGAATACCATCCTCGCAAAAGGGGAAACAAAAATTGAGGTTATTCTGGCCAAAGGTGTGTCTTTGAACTCAGATCCACCAACCCAAGTGGAACTCAAAAACAAAACTGCGAAAAATCCTATTTGAGAGAGAGACCACCCACTATATCAGGGACACTTTGATGATTTTGGATTGAGATGCCCTTTCTTTTGTTACTTGTTAAAATAACAAGTTTAAACAAATTGGAACAAAAGAATGGTTCTAAAATTTTAAAAAAATTAAATCTCCATTCAAAAAATTACACACGATCTTTGTAAAAAAAGCAAGTAACCCAAGGTATGTAAAAAATATGAATCCAAACGAAATCTAAAGTAGATGAAAAAAATTGCATTAAAGAACAGAAATTTACATATGAAACAGAAATCGCCCAAGACAACATGAACTGATCAAGTCCCAGTCCAAAAAAATATAAAGCAACCACGAGATGAGTATATATGCATTAAAATCGTCGTTTTTAAAACCAACTAACGATTATTTCAAGGAAACGATCCGTCCGAGAGGAGATTTAGATTGAAAGGATGGAAGGAGAGAGCGATAGAAAGATCGAACCTTTCCGGATCGTTTGAGATGAGCAGAATAGGCCTTCACAAAATCATGAGGCGACACGTCCTTCACAGTCCTGGCCGTCTCCATGGCTCAAACTCTCACGGAGATCAGATCGGTTAGGGTTAGGGTTAGGGTTTTGGCAACGCAAGTCGAAGCGACTTTTATACACGGTGTCCGAGTAGATCGAACGGTCATGATGCATCGATTGCTCTGCAGCTATGGAACCATTCGATTTGGTTTCATCCTAATCGGACGGTTGTATAATTATTCAAATTTTAATTATCAAGATGATGAACACCGCTGAGTTTAGTAATTTTATTTGATAGGATATTTTTGTAATATATAAAAAATATAAATTCTATTTTTTATTTTTATATTATTAAATTTAAGTTTTATAATTATTAATTTTATTCTAAATTTTCTAAAAATATATGATTGCCACCATCGTTAAGAAATGAGAATATATATATATAATATGACAAAAATTATTTTTAAATTTCAAAAATGTTTAATTGATTTGAAACTTCAAACTTTAAATTAAAAAAATCGAATTTAAAAGAATAAAACACTTTTGTGAAAAAAAAAAGAACTCTAATCAAATAACTGCCATAATCCTGATAAAACGTTTACAGTAAGGTTTTAGCTTTCTTTCATAAAGCTAAGCTAGTGTTTTATTTTATTTAGATTATCTTTTTATAGCAGAATTTATTTCTTTTAAATTCATTTTAAAAAAAACTAAGGATCAAAATCAATTATTTTTTAAAAAATAAAAATATTCAAACTAATGCATGTATTTTATTTTTCTTATTTTAAAATATTATTTCTAATCAACAATATTTATTTAGTGTAATGAAAAGAATTTTTTAAAGCAAAATATTAGATTAGTCAAAATTTTTAATTAAGGGACAACGGTCATTGGAATTCAATTGTAATGTTAGCAGCTAAATTAAGAATTAGAAAGGAAAGAAATTAATAGTTGGAGACTCTTTGTCCCATTTTAAAAAAGTAAATTTTAAAAAAGGAGTGTTTAGATATGAGAGAAATAGAGGGCTTGATGTGTTAAAATAGCTATAATGAGGAATGCATCCATAGCATCAGCCAAGGGGTTTGCCTCTCCATATGGCACAAAAGGAAAGGAGATAGGTATGCCCATGCATTGCATGGGACTAATGTGATTGATGATTTTAATTATATTTTTATAATATATAATTTAATTAAAATAATACTTTGATAAAAAAATTATTATAGTATTTTTATTGATATTATAAATAAAAATATTTTCACATGGCATAAAAGGAAAAGATAGGTATATATATGCCTTATGTATTGATAATTTTTCATAATATATTTTTATAAATGTATCATAAGATGAAATATTATTTCAATGAATGATATTATAATATTTTGATTGATATTGTAAATAAAAATAATATTTTCAAATGGTATAGAAGAAAAAGAGACAGGCACATGCCTATGCAATATATGGTGCTAGTGTGGTTAATAATTTTAATAATATATTTTTATAAATATATCATGTAATAAAAATTAAGATATATTTTTTAAATTTATATTTTAAATTTTAAATTAAGCAGTAATCTGATCATTCAAACCTAAAGAGACATAAGACAAATAAATTATGTATATTAGATGAAAAAAATTTAAATTTAAAATAGTTCTATCTAATATATGAAGTAAAGTCAAGAGGGTTTCAAATGAAAAATCAAAGCTTTTATTTTCTTATCACATAATCTCAGGCATTAGATAAATAAATTATATGTATTAGATAAAATTTTAAATTTTAAAATAGTTTAGTCTAATATATAAAGTAAAGTGACATAGTTTCCATTTAAAAATCAAAGCCTCTCTTTTCTAGTCATATGTATGCTCTTATTACTTTTCTACATATGAAATTGAAGTCGGGATGACATACTTGAGAAGAGTAGGCCTTACTGCATTATAAATCTTCTCCGTCTAGAGGTAAGCTGATTAGATCCTTCATTGCTTAATCATATGGTCAAAAATAATCAAGCTTATGGTATCATGCTTTCAAATGATAAAATAGAATATGATAAACCCATCATAACATACTACCTACCATTTCAATCATCAAATGAGTAGCATTAATGGTCGAACACGTAGTTGGGTTTCTATTAAAATCAATCTCTTAAGAATTATCAATTTTTATAAGAATGGTGATCCAATGCTACAAGAATTATCACTAACGGTTTTAGATAAAATACCCTATCCTTATTACTAAATTTAAGATATCACCTTACGTATTTAAATACTTATTCCTTTGTCTTATTTGCAAGCTTCTTAAGCAGAATACTTTCATCTAAATATCAAATTTTTTTCTTAATGGATAGAAAAAAAAGAGTTAAAATTTGGGTGAAAGCAAAAGATGGATCCCACTTTTCTATCAAGTGACAAGAAGAGTATACGTTATGTATTGTATAAAGGGATAAATAGATAAAAACATGAATTCGCTTCTTGCCTCCTCTCAAATTTCACAAATAAGGTAAAGGAAGAAGTATTTGGATATGTTAGGTGATATCTTAGATTTAGTAACAGGGGAGAGGGGATATTTTATTTGAAATTATTAGTTATAGTTCTCATTATCTTGGACTATTGTTCTTGAAAAAATTTATAATAGGGGAGAGGCCGATTTTTTTAAAAAAAACTAACTATGTATGCAACCATTAACACAGCTTGATTGATGATTGAAAATAATGGGTAATATCTTATTATGAGCAACTATGTTTGTGACTATTAAGTTAAACTATGCTTGTGGCTATTAAAGCTGCTCAATTAATGATTAGGAATTATAGATATAATTATTCTATTTTATCATTTGAAAGAATGACATTATGAGCATTATTATTTTTACTGTATTATCTTGCAATGAAGGATCTGACCAACTTACCTCTAAACTCGTAGAGGATTTATAATGTTGAAAGGCTTACTTTTCTCAAGTATGCTAGCCCCACTTAAACTCCATACATGAAAAAGCAATCCATACAGCATTAAAGATTATTTAATAAGAGCATTTATATGGCAAGAAAAGAGAAGCTTTGAATATTGGTTGGAATCCTATCAACTTTATATTATATTTGAATTAAAGCTTATTTGTTGAGCAAAGAATGTGATGAACACAACTTAGCCTAGATTAATCATATTCAAACTCTTGCTTTGTTTCATTAATGTTAAGAATGAGCCGTACATGATAGTGAAAATGATAGACTATTATGATCAAATTAGTTTCTACTTAATTTTCTTTTTGAGTTACAATAAAAATATTACACTATCAAAAAAAGAGTTTCTCGATCGTTTGTCTTCGCTATGAGCATCTATTATTAGTGCGAGGTATTGTGCAATAAAGAATGAATGCATCTAGAATCTTTAATCAACCATGCAATCACTACAACTAAATAACTGTCCTGAAAAACCTCTTTTTTTAAATAAAGTTGCATCTCATAAGGGAATATACAAAGCATACAAAGAGTGGACATTTCATATAGTTGTAACAAGTGATAAATTAACTCAAATATATTTTAATAATTATTGATACTATATTTTAATAAGGTTTAAATACTATATAAGTGTTGCACTTATTTGAAAAAAGATGACTCTTTATTAAAGAGATAAAAAGGAAGAGATAACTCCTTTCAATGACATGCCTAAATTACAATCTATAGCCATCAACTACTTTGTTAAACTTCAATTGATAGGCACCACAAATTTGAGTTAACATTTATTTATTCAGTATTATTTATAATATCATAACCTCTTGGAAATGTAGATACTCAGTATTGTCATTAAATCATTAACTTATAAGCCTACTGAGAAAATATAATATACACTAGAATTTGAAAACATTGAGAAACATTGCCAATGGCCAGCTTCATAGAATGAGAGACATATATTAACATAGTTATCAATATTGGTTGAATTTTTTTACTAGGTTTGAAGTAATACTGTGATATCCTTACTATAGGGTTTTCTAGGAAAAATTAATATATATATTGAGGATTATTACTAACTAGCCTAATAAATAGCAATAATAATAATTAAGGATTTTGTAAATAATATTTAAATTCATGTATTATAGAAAACTTTTGGGCACCAACATCACTTAAAGTTATAAACATTTAACTATTCCATGTGGATTCATTTAAGATGAAATTAAAAATAAAAAATAATTACAAATACTTATCTTGAATGGGAAGGACTAGGAGTGCATGCAATAAAGATTCTATAAGAAAAAAAATGGCATTAGTAATAAAAAGGATGGGAGGAATGGGAAATTAGAAATGAGAGATATAATAAATATTTTTTAAAAAAGAATGTAATTAGCATTTAGAAATAAAAAGGAAGGAATATGTCCTCCCACGTGCTTTAAAATGTCTAAAACTGTACATAATAAAATGGCAAGCTTGAAATTTTGATTTAACGATCATTATATAAAACCTTTTCAAAACAAGTATTTAGCATAAAAAGATTATAGATATTATTCATATAGTTTGACTAAGTAATAGTATTTTTGAAGTAAAATGATAGTGATTATTATAGCTAAATTTTCTAGTTCTTTCATTTTACAAAACTTTAATTGAGTAAGTAAAATGTTTGTAGTGGTATAAAAGGTTTAGTTTTATTTTCATCCCCTTCCACTATGAGGAGATCTTTACAAATCCTAACCAAAAAAATTTCTTAAATTTAAAGCTCTTTTTAGTTAAATATATTTTTATAAATAATAAGAAAATAAAATATCCATAGTCTTATACTTTAATTCTCATTTTAATGACTTCATAAAATGAAGCATAAAGTTAGATGCATTAAAAAGATAAACCAACCGCTACAAAAGTTAGCCCATATGTTGGTGTGCTATGCCAGCCTAACATGGCTTCTATATAGGCCACACTGATACTATTCATCAAACTAGGAGTGAGGCCTAGCATGACTCATAAACCCAACCCAAAGGGGAGTGAGGCCTAGCATGACTCATAAGCCTAACCCAAGGGGTCGTGCCAGCCCATAGGTCTCATCATCTCATCGCCATATTGCTCAGTCCTCTACTTCGTCTTCTAAATATTCGGAAAAAAGTCTTCAATCTCATCTTTGCCTTTGTTTGACACAACCTAGGCTTCGAGCCTGGTATGCTAACTTAATAAGTAATTTTTATTCATTATTTTTTTAATGTTAAAACTAATTTTTTGTAAATAATTATATGTGCTTATCTTTTTTGAGTCTTGCTGTTAGTTGACCCATCATGGTCATTTCTTTCATTTGACCTCTAGGACGATGATGAGTCATTTTTCATCTTTTATCTTCTACTTTTTTAATCATTTGGAGGTGACTCTTTATCATCATTCTTTTGACCTTGTATCTTGTCTTTTGACGTCAACTTAGACAACATCTCTACTGTATTGAGCCTTTTATTAACTCTTTCTATCATTAAGTACTCATTCTCTTGCACTAAAATCAGATTATGATGTTACCATAAACACCAAAGTGGTAGGTAGGTCACTGGCAACGGTAGCAAGCACAAGATAATTCATAATCATTCTCAAGTCTTCATCATGGGGCTAAAATATCAAAATTATCCATTACTTCCTAAGTTAAGAAATTTATAAAATTATCGTTCAAACAAAAAGTTAATTCATTAGATAATGAAGTTGTAGTTCTTTATATTTTAGCATATTTCATAATTGATCTCTATTATTGTCTTCACTACTACCACCTTGGGCCAGTCCTAAATAGAGGATGTTTTACATTTATCATGTATTATAATATTTTATTTAATAAATTCCTAATTTCATCATTAAATATAATTCTATTTACTTTATAGATATATTCTTATAAATTTCTTCTAATATTATACATAAACCATTCAATTTAATTATAAGATCCATAACTTAAGCTAAATAATGAAAATATAAATTTTTTTTCTTAATATTTATTAAATTATATTTCCATTTATATAATTGTATCTTAAAAGCCTTCAGCATTCTCATATTATAAAAATAGTAAGTAATATTATAGATTTGCCATAAAATTAGTGAAGAGATAAGATAATAAGTACTAGATAAAATAATAGCTTTATAAAAGCATTCCAAAAATTGCATAATAATATCAAAATCGTTTTAGTGAGAATCTAATATTGGTTCATTAGAAAAGCAAATATTATAAAATATAATAATAATACCTTGATATTCAAAAAATTATTGAAACATTAAATATGTAGAATTTTGTATATTTATATAATAAAATTATTTATATTTTAATCCATGGGTAATACATAAAACTTTAAATTTTTATTTTTTAGCTCCTGAAGATTGTATATATTTAATGGTATCTCTAACTTATATATGATTCAATAATAGTTAAACCATTTTATACAATTAAATTTATGATGTGACACAATTGTGGTTTGAGTAACTAAACAATAACATTATTATTAGAAATATTATCTGAACTAATTGAAGAAAAATTCATATATATTATATTCATGTATCATTTACATGATATGAGCAGAGATCTTAGTGGTATTATATAAATGTTCAATTAATTTAAAACTAAAATTCCCTTTTACATTACCAAGTCATAGCCAATAAAATCATGGTACACATATATATATATATAAGATAACTTAACAGTGATAGTCCAAGTGTTGGACATAAATGCTATTCTACCTTCAAAAATTTAAAAATATGAAATAATATTTTGTCATAATCAAAGTATTATTTAAAACAATCAGATTTAATAGTATTTTCAAAAGCTTTTTAAATGCAAGATTTACAACAACAATTATTTCCTATTTAATTCTTGGAAATAAGAAATTGTTGCTAATTCACCTCTTTATCCAAGTTTAATTTAAGCTTAGGTACAATCATGAGATGTACTTTGATGCTTCTTCTCGTGGCAAAGTAGGTAATCGATTTCTTCCAAAGTATCATAATTATGGCCCTTCTTGCAAACTTTATAAATAGCAGAGCCCCTAGCCGATGATTACCTTGAGAGCTGTTTGCAAAATCAGTGTCAAATGGCACGGATTTTGCAAGTTTGGTATTGGAACCAAATTTTTTACAGAAAAGGGGTTAAAGCATAAAACATCATTTGAAATGACATTTTTTTTATCCACCGTGTCCTCCCTGGAGCCACGTCAGTGTGGATGAGTGGCGCTTGAGAAGCACCACTTAGAATGGTGCTTCTATGTGCTTCCTATGATTGATCTTGGTCTTTTTTTTCTTCAAGCAAAGTTCTTTGCATTCTTTCTCTTTCCTTTGATTGTTGTCGATGGGCATTTGGCCATCTGGTTGCAAGAAGGTAGGAGTTAGGGGGAAAAAAGCTAGAAACAAAACAAATTTCTGAAAGCTAACTTGCAAAGCATATTAGTAGAGGTGATGATGCAATCAACACCTTTTTCAGTGAGACTGGTGCTGGAAAGCATGTCCCCCATGCTGTGTTTGTTGATTTGGAACCCACTGTGATCGATGAAGTGAGGACCAAAACTTATCGTCAGCTCTTCCATCTAGGGCAACTTATCAGTGGCAAGAAGGATGCTGCTAGCAACTTTGCCCGTGGCCACTATACCATTGGCAGGGAAATTGTCAACCTCTACCTTGACCGCATCAGGAAACTCGCGAACAACTAAACTAGGCTTCTTGAAAGCACCATTCGAAATAGCGTTTCTTGAAAGCACCATTCCGAATAGCGCTTTCAGAAGCACCACTTGGAATGGTGCTTTTTGCGCCACTCACCCCCACTGGCGCTGCTCCAAAGAGGACAAGGTGGACACAAAAAATGCCATTTCAAATGGTATTTTACGCTTAACCCTTTTTTGCAAAAAGTTTGGTTCCAATACAAAACTTGCAAAACCGTGTCATTTGACATCAGTTTTGCAAATAGCTCATGCTCATTACCTTGATGCTGAAGTGTAGCCAAACTCCAAAGGTCCCGAATCTAACCCTAGACCTAGTGGTTGACATGGCATCGATGGCACTCGTGGACTTGAGGACATTGGTTCCAGTCTTTGACTAGTGTGCCTTAAGATCGGCCCCATATTCTGCCATGTCAGTGCCAAATGAAGATCACTTGGCCATGGGATGAGTAAGAGCTCCCAATACCAAATATGATTAATTATAGAGGATAAAGAAAAGAGACTCGAAAGAGAGATTAGAACAGCTAACTGAGACTAAGAGAGATTAAGAGAGTTTAGAAGGATTAAGAGAGCTTATAAAAAGATAAAAAGGGCTTAAAAGGTCTTAGAAGAGCTTGTGATTTGATGTAGAGCAAGGAAGAAGGGTTAATAGGGATGGCAATGAAGCAGAGGATATATTCTCCATCCTTGACTTGGCTCCCTAACCCACCCCTCATCTCCACCCTGATTTCTGAACAAGGATTGATTTCTACTCAATCCACATCCTTGCGATTCCCCATGCCCCGTAAGGAATCCCCAATCCTCATTTTTTTTTTTAATGAAGAAAAACCTTTAAGGATTAAAAAAATCTTGTAAGAGCTGTAAATTATTTTATGTTTGTGATTATCTTGTAAACCCCGATGTAGTTGAGAAAAGGCTTAGATGAGTTGAGTTGTAGATTATCTTGTAAATCATTTTAGCAAGAGTTTATTACTATATACAAAAGTATAGTAAAATCATTTTAGAGATTAAATTAATTTCAAAACTTTCGATGTAAAAGACAATAACAAAACAGTCATGATTTTTTTTTTTTTGATTGAAAAGCCTACAAAATAAACTCACTAAACATAAGTTTCATCCTTATCTGATAGCTCGTTAGCTAAAGCTTTAAGCATAGAAGCATATGGTACAAAATCAAATATCTCTACATTATTTTTTAGGAAAAATAATTGGGTTTTGAGTTTGGAGATGGAGACCACAGTCCCCATCATGAAACCTGAACTCGACCAATTTAAAAAATTTCTTCATCACCGTCCCTATCCTTGCTTAATTACTCCAAACCCATCCCTAACCAAAATGGTTTCCTATGGGGATTGGATTTCTCTAACCCCATTGCCATCCCTAGGTTGGAGGCTATTTTTAAAGGTTAGAGAGCTCCCAAATAACTCAAATAACCTTAGAAATTAACAGTTTATGATAGTTGGGAAAGGCAAATAAGTTTTTTTGAGCAAAATACAATAATATGAAGGCCCAATAGGCAACCTAAGAGGAGGGGGGTGAATTGGGTTATAAAAAATTAAAACTAATTGAAACATAATTTAAAAAAAGATAAATATAAGTAAGTAAATAATAAGAAAATAAATGAGGCAAGAGATTTTTATAGTGGTTCGCATTCCTTTCCTACATCTACTTTCTAAGTCTCCTACTTAGATATTCCAATATCAATCTTCTTTTTGAGTAAAGATCAAACTTTTCTACTTCTCCTTTTCTCCAACCTAAGAAGTAACCCTCACAAGCAAATCAAAGGTTTTTGACATTCTTATCTTAAAAAGAACACCAAAAACAAATACCCAATGAATATGGATTTTTTAATAAAGCTCTAAACTTAGGTTAGATCACTTAGTGAATTAGAAGCTTAAAAAAGGTTTAAGCGGGTTTTCTCAACAATTTCAAACCCAAAGTTATGTGCTTAAATCAGCCATCAAACCCTTAGGTTGTGTTTGTGCATCGCCAAGTAATCCTGAATGGGAACGTGGATTTCTACAAGATAGATTACTAGTAATATTGATTACTATGCTTGATATACACAGGTAATGCTACAGTAATATTAATTATTATGTTTAGTATGACAAACAGATTATTAGTTATTATTTTAGTATGACAAACAAATTACGGTCATATAACATTAAATTTTAAAATATCCCTAAATTAAATTTATTAAAATTTTATATTATTATATATTTGATTTTAAAAAATTATATTTATAAATGATAATGTTTTAAAAAAATATTTATAAATGATATTCGAAACGACTGGTGAGGATGCCGGATACCATCGATCAAAAAAGTTTTACAGCATCTGAAGATGACCAGGCTGTTGGGCAACGGAGATGCGTGGCCTGACTCCGCGGAAGAGGGTGTGGCTCAAGACCTTCGACATAGAGATTCAACAAGGTCGGTGGAGGAGGTTGCGAGTAGAGCGCTAAGAAAGAAAGGGCATTTTATATATATATAAAATTTAGATAGATTGTCATTCAAAATACATATCAAACATAGTTATCTGATGAGTCCCTTTTAAATTACCAATAATTTGGATAGAATACCGGCTACCAAATGCCCTCTTAATTTATACCCATGAAAAAAATATGACCATTGAGGTTTTTAGGTAGTTCTAACAATTATATTAAAATATAATTGTTGGGTTGTCAGAGCTTGGTTAGTTGATCGCCCAAGCTAGGGCTGATCAATTGCTCAGTTTAGGATCGATCAATCATATGGCCTAAGCAATCAACCACCCTATTCTGTATAAGTTGACTACTAGGCCTATACAAAGAATGGGTTGATTGGGGTCTTTTAAGGTTTTTTTCAACCTTGATTGGCTATTTTAGAGTCCGATCATGTCTAGTTTTGAAGCCTAATCTAAATCATTTTTATAATTATTAAGCATTGTTCACTTAATATCCTACCCCATCTAACATATGATCTTTATAAAAAATAAAATATATAAATAAATTTCTTTCCTTTGAACCTCAGGATGTTGGATGATCCTTCAAATTTTTATACTACTTCAGACTCATGTGTTAGGATGAAGGTTGAGCTTTTATAGGATCAAGCGCATTCCAGATGGATTCACATTTGTCTAAATTATCATAACTCAAAAATATTATTAAAGTAAAGCAATTTTTATTTAAAAAATAACATAAATACCACTCAAATTAGTCATTCTATGGCAGTTGGCGGGGGGGGGCATTAAAGCCATGTCATCGGTCAATCCGTTAGTGCGTGATGGGTCAATTAGCCATGCACAAGTCTTTCCGTGCCGTGAGTTGCGCCTTGCCAGCCTGCCATTGGCCATTGGGCTAACATGCCTAACATCCAACTACTGGGCCACGCTAGACCCAACATAGGTAATGTAGCTCATGGAGGCTTTACCGGCTCGTGTCTCATTCGCTGGTGCTACGCTCGAGCCAGCTAACCTTGACCCGCTCATGCCAGGCCCAAACTAGCCAACCCGTTTCGCACATCTACAAAAAAAATTGAGTTGAAAACAATGTTTTTAGATATAACTACATTTTCTTAACATCACATTATAATGAATTTTTAAAAAAAATCTATTGAATATATGATATTTCAATTTCTGATATTACGTTAATAGCATATAACTTCTCTATTAGCACATTTGAGGAAGTTAAAAGTTTAAAGAAAAACTTCATCTAATGCGCATTATCGTTAGTCATGTTGTAATGATGATGTGAAGGATCGTTTTGTGTGAGAATGGTTCTTTAGATATGTGACAGTGAAATTTTAATAGACATAAAAAGCATTTATAATCAATTTATTTTATATAGTTTACTTTTATTTAAGCTCTTTACGCTATTATATAAGATAAATAAAGCCTCAAGATTATTTTATAAAAATTACATGAAGATATTGGTGGAAATTGATGACAAGTATTGTTTTTTTGTTTTTGAAATACAACTTCATTGATATTTATTATTGGAGCCGGAGCCTAAACCGGTGAAATCTAATTGTCGGCGATCAACTCAAAACAAAACAACACAATAAACCCTTCGCGGAGAAGAAAATACAAGCAGAAGAGAATCATATCTTCCCTGAAAAGTTGAAAATAAAGAGAGATGCTCCCTCTTTGGAATTGCAGAAGATTCCTTAGAGTGCCACTCCAATACCAGTAGTCCTCGTATCCGGCAAAGAATGGATTGTGTAATGTACTGATTATCTCAAACCGTTTTTAAAAAATTTATAAAAGTCAAGATCAAATTGCTTATCCTAAAAAAATTTATTTGATGATTTATATTATATTAATTTAATAATAAAAATAATAAAGAGATTAAGAAATTGATCTTCGTACAATTAAATCAAATATTTGAACTCCATCAACACATAAATGTTCTCCAAATTATGATTAACACAAATAAGTGGGCATTTATGATTTGGCTTACTTTATATTCTCATAAGATAAAGTGGAGATGAAAGAGAAGACTCTATGCGGTAGGAATTCAGTTATATTATTTTTCTTTTATCAATCTTATATTCTGCAGAGAAAATCTCTCTTGTAATGCTCATATTTATCGTGACGTTACCAACCTAAATGGGAAGAGTTTTCAAAAGGGAAAAGTGAGAAAAAAAACTCTTCATCTCCACTTCTGGCCATCATCTCCTCAGTTAATCTTCCTCCCCTTACCTTTATTTTATGTTCCGAGAGGTAGAGATAGAGATCTGGGTTGCTGTTTCAAGGAAGAAAGGAAGACGAACCTTAGAGAGATAGAGGCAAGGATGAGAGGGCGAGGGAGAGGGTCGTTGGATAGCCCTCCCTAGCCAAACCAGCTCCCGCGCATGGTTCGGGCTCAGCGGCATGCCCACCAGCTCGCTGGGTTTGGGTTGCGGGCGGCGGCTCCCACCGACGTTGGTGTGGCGTCTGGTAGGGTCCGATCGATCGAAGGAGGCCGGTCGTGCCACCGCCCAAGGTGGAGAAAGAGCGGGAGGAAGAAGCAGAGGAAGGAGGAAAAGAAAGAAAAGAAAAGAAAGAAAAAGAAAGAAGAGGGCCGTTGTCGGCGGCCGGTACTAGGCTAGTCATCAACGATCGGCACTAGGCCGATCGCTGACAATCGGCCAAGCAGCCCCGAGAAAGAGTTGGCGGTGGCCCTTGGCCATCGACTTCTCCCCTGGTTCACGATTGGAACAGAGAGGGACTAGGCTTGGGCTTAGTCCAGCCCATCATCCCATTTGGGCCAAATTTTGGGCCCCAAATTGGGTCGGGCCTAATAAAAGAAAAATAGGATATGGATCAGCTTTGATACTAGTTTGTTAGAAAATTTTTATTTTTCCAATTAAATTAATGAACATGAAGATATTCGAGCCCCAAGTTAGGCCCAGGACAAGATTTGGTAGCCTAATTAAATCTATTTTAGCCTCATAAATTTTAAAAATTAAAATATAAAATATTATGTTATAGGTGTCAGAAGCTTAGAAAATTGATTTGAATGTGTAGATTAGTGACTGAAGGTAAGTAAACCATTTATCATGAGTAATTTAGTATATTATTAAATTATACAATTTTTGAATAAAATATTTATATATGTTTGAATATTATTTTTGTATCGGCTATTATCATGCAAATGAATTCTAACACATCATTTTATTTATTAAAAGCTTGATATTGATATTTTTAAGATTTTAGATAAATTTTGCATAATTCATAAAAAAATAAATAAATTAAAATCATAAATAATAAATAATGATAATAATAGTAGTAGTAATAATACATATGAAAATAATATAAATAATAAATTAATATTGCTTATGTAAAATAAATAGTTAGTATACCTGTTCAAACCATAAATTAGTAAAAATATTGGATTTTAATATTACTAACATAGATAATAAGATATGAATATGTGCATATGCTAGGTTAATCTAAAGAATTTTATAGTTAACATTTGAATAAGAAACGAAAATAAGTTCTGAATAAGAAAATATGTTGCTAGCGGTCCACTATGTTTGACTTTGTGATATAATTTCTAATACCGAGACTCACTTCTACAAAGGATACATGTGAAAGACATACCCCCATCCACAGGGTTAAATGTGGTATTCTCTTCTAGCCCTCATTCACATGAATTATATGTGTTCTGTTCTGGCCCTCATCCACAGGGATTATATGTGGTGGTCTGTTCTGACCCCGTCATAGGGATATTGTGGCTATAGTTTATGACCGTGGTATATTTGTAATAAGATAAAATGCAATTTGATGATAGTGAGTTATTAATATGATAATTTGAAAACTTAGAACTAAAATCTTGAGCCATAATGTGCATTGTGATTTCAATGAATTTTAAGAATATAAGTAACATCAGATAGTAAGATGACATAAAAGTTTTGACATATGAAGATAAGTAAATCAAGATATGTTATTTACATTGGTACAGTGGTTTGATTTGAAAGTGTATTATGAAATGCTACATGGCATTTGCTTCCAATATTATTTTGATCATATGATATGCATGTTTTGATAACATGATAAAATGTATTTGAAATTTGAAAGCTTGGCATATATTTTGACATATAAAAATTGGTTTGATTAAATCTTGAAATGATTATATTATATTATAGTAGGCTTACTCACTGAGTGTGAGCTCATTTAAATCTCATAATGTTTTTCAGAACCGTAAAACTAAATAAGAGGTTATGGGGTAATTGGAGCTTTCATCATAGTAATATAATTCAGAATCTTTGTTGTAACCCCAATATGATTTTGTAATTTAGGTTAGTTGCTTAGATAATTATGGCTTGTATCAGAAATGTTATTGACTTTTGAATGATATAGAGTTATTATCCCTTCTTGAATAAACAGGTATGCTATGATGCCTTGCATGCGGCGGGTTGCCACCCTTGGATCTGCTATCTTTGGATTCGAAGCGTGACACTCCTACAATCTCATATATTTCTTCAACAACCAAATAATTTCTACATGGACCCTCTTTGTGAAACATGCCAACGATGTATTCCCTAGCACACCGTATAATTTTTAATTTAAAATAATTTTTAATTTATTTTAAATAATTATATTATTAAAAATAAAAATTAATCCAATTAATTTCTGTATGAAAATTAATTTAGAATTCTCAATTCAAATTAATAATTCAACCCCTCATATCATATAGTTCACATGATTTAATGAGGCCATTCAGAGGAATTATGGACATTGTAATTTTAAGCTCCAATAATTTTGATATTTAATTAACACCTTAATTAAAATATTAAAATTATTAATTCCAAATTACTCCACTAAAAATTTAGAACTTACTATTAAAATTATAAAATTAATTATATTCAAAAAGATTTAAATTTTTCATTGATATAGCCAGTACATATAAATCAATCCTCCATATATGGCTCATAATTAAAGCTAGATATTTTCGTTAACCTCTTTAATTATATTTTTTTATAAGTACCATTGATTCTTTAATAATATATTTATGATATAATCATAAATTGAGTGCTCTTATTATTCAACCCCAAATCAACACTTGACGTTTCTTATGAAGTTTTATATTGAAAAACTCAAAAACATAAGTGAGAAACATCCCGTATGGTAATGCAGCCTTAGATCTATTTAAGGATTCTTTCATAATAGTCAATATAAGATCAAAAAGATCTACAGGTGTTTTTATAAGAATGTCATACATAATACTAATATCACAATCAGTTACAACATTAAAAGAACCTGCACGCGGGGCAAATATCTTGACTATGATGCTATGAAACAGTCTATTTTCAATAGATAGCATATTAGCATCAAGGGTTACTATGTTATTTGCTTTATTATCATCCATATCAAGAATCATACCAAGTTTATATCCTCTTTCACTGGGGAGAATTTCTAGGACACCTTCAGAAGGAATATTCAAAGCAAACCTAGTATTTTGCAATCAAGTTCTATCCTAGTCTTTTTCACATATGACGTTATGGTTCCACTTCCAAAGGTTATATTTTCAAAGAATTCTCTAATTAACTTAGGATAGATAGGCTTCTTGGTAGATAAAAGATTGGTCCAACCTTGAGAGGCATAAAGTTTTTCTATCTTGAAACCTTCTTGATCTAGAAAATTGAAATCTACTAACCTCCCATGGGCAAATGATTTGGCGGCGATAAGGGGATTAGTATGAGAAGAGCTTCGCGAAGAAGATGAAGAGGACTTCCTACGAAGATCTAAAGAATCATCTTCCCTTGAGATAGATTTCTTCTTAGGAGCCATCTTCTTTCTTCTTGAAGTAGAGTGGAAGAAGGAAAGATCTTGAATGTGGAAGATAGAAGCCGGATGGAATGGAGGAGAAGACGGTTTGAGAAAGAGATGAGACGTTGAAGAAAACGAGTGAATGAGGAGGAGCCGATTGAAAAAGTTTATATAAGAAGGATTCCAAAGTAGTTGACTGGCCAGGTGACTGGTTGGTTGCGTTGGTTAACTACCTTAAAAATAATAAAGAGAAATGAAATGGCCGGTTGGTGAGGATTGAATGTGAAAAGTTTCCATGTGTCAAGGAGAGAATTAAAGGCAGCCAACTTCCCAGCTAAGTGACACACTGAAGTACAATAGCAATAATTTCATTTTAAAGGATGTTCCATAAATCGATTTGATTGAAAGTAATGGGAGATGTTATGCAACATATGATAATATGATTTTTAAATATGATGTCAAGGAGCATACAAATAATTTATTAAATAGATGGATCAAACATACCAAATTCTCTTCTAATTTTATAAAATTTAGATTCATCAAGAGGTTTGGTAAAAATATCAGCAAGTTGATTTTTAGTGCTTAAAAATTCAATTACAACATTACCATTGTTTACATGATCCCTAATAAAGTGATGTCTAATTTCTATATGTTTTAGTTCTAGAATGTTGAATATGATTTTTAGTTAAACTAATTGCACTTGTGTTATCACATTTTATTGGTATGGCCTTTTGTTTGATGTCATAATCTTCTAGCTGCTGCTTAATCCATAAGATTTGAGCACAGCAACTTCCAGCTGCAACGTATTCGGCCTCGACCGTAGACAATGCTACTGAAGTTTGCTTTTTGCTAAACCATGAAATTAAGTTAACACCTAGAAATTGGCAAGTTCCACTAGTTAATTTTCTGTTTAATTTACATCCAGCAAAATCTGAATCAGTGTAACCTATTAAGTCAATGCTAGATTGTTTGTTATACCATAGTCCTAAATTCATTGTTCCATTCAAATATTTAAATATCCTTTTACCAGCAAGCAAGTGTGATTCTTTAGGATTAGCTTGATATCTAGCACACATGCAAACATTGAATAAGATATCGGGTCTACTAGTAGTTAAATACAATAATGATCCTATCATGCCTCTATAAAGTTTTAAATCAATAGATTTTTCAGCATTATAAGATTCAAGTCTACAAGATGAGCTCATAGGGGTATCGATACTTTTGGATGTCTCCATGCCAAACTTTTTGATCATTTCTTTGATATACTTGGATTGGCTTATGAAGATCCCGTCATTGCTTTTTTGATCTGTAGTCCGAGAAAATAGTTTAGTTCTTCTATCATGCTCATTTTGAACTCTCCCTGCATAAGTTTAGCAAAGTCTTTGCACAAAGAATCATTAGTGGCACCGAATATGATGTCATCTATATAGATTTGAATAATTAATATATCTTCATATTATCTTTTAATGAATAAAGTTATATCCATGTTTTCTCGAATGAAGTCATTACTGATCAAGAATTTACTTAATATCTCATACCAAGCCCGGGGCGCTTGTTTCAAACCATACAAAGCTTTATTCAACTTAAATACGTGGTTTGGAAACAAGTGATTTTCAAAGTCGGGTGGTTGTTATACAAAAACTTGTTCAGCAATGTATCCATTTAAGAAAGCGCTTTTAATATCCATTTGATATAGCTTAAAATTCATAAAGCAAGCATAAGCAAGAAGTAATCTAATAGCTTCTAGTCTAGCAACTGGGGCATAAGTTTCATCAAAATCAATTGCCTCTTCTTGATTATAACCCTTAGCTACTAATCTTGCTTATTTCTAATTATATTACCATGTTCATCTAATTGTTTCTAAAAACCCATTTAGTTTCAATAATTTGATGATCATGAGGTCTTTCAGTAAGAGTCCATACATTATTTCTTTCATACTGGTAAAGTTCCTTATGCATGGCATTTATCCATCCTTTTTTAATTAATTAATTAATAACTAATGATGCAGAGAATAATAACTATCATCCTTTTTTAATTAATTAATTAATTAATTAACATTTAAAATAACTTTTAACTTTTAAAAATTAATTTAACATAAGGTGATGTAGAAGAGAGAAAATCTTTTTCACAATCCCATATATCTCTCCAACAATTCTATTGTTAGTTTCTTTTGATATCTTATGGGATGATATGGGAGAGAGAAAATCTCTCTCATAATCCCATATATTTCTTCAACAACCAAATAACTTCCATATGGACCCTCATTGTGAAACATGCCTACGATGTATTTCTTAGCACATCGTATAATTTTTAATTTAAAATAATTTTTAATTTATTTTAATTAATCATATTATTTAAAATAAAAATTAATTAAATTAATTTTTGTGTAAAAATAATTTAGAATTCTTAATTTTAAATTAATAATTCAATCCAATATATCATATAGTTCGCATAATTTAATGGAGTTGTTCAGAGGAACTATGGATATTATAATTTTAAGCTCTAATAATTTTAATATTTAATTAACACCTTAATTAAAATATCAAAATTATTAATTCTAAATTACTTCACTAAAAATTTAAAACTGCACTCTCAAAATTAAAAATTTAATTATATTTAAAAGAATTTGAATTGTTCATTGATATAGTCACTACATATAAATTAATCCTCCATAAACGATTCATAATTAAAGCTAGGCATTTTTCGTTAACCTTTTTAACTACATCTTTCTCCATATGTATCATTAATTCTCTAATGAATAATATATTTATGATCTAATCATAAATTAAGCACTCTTATTGTTCAAGCTATGAATCAATACTTATGGAAACCATTCTGACTTCTTTAAGAAGGAATAGATTTCATCTTATATATTAATATTTTTAGCTATTTATGTTATTATATTTTTAATATGCCAAGAATTTGATACTATGTTTCTATGTCATTATTCATCAAAAAATATAATAAAATAAATAGGAGTCTATTAATTATTTAGAATTAAGATCGATTCATATATGACCATCATTGATTAATTTTGAATACTCTATTTTAACAATGAAATTTATTAAAGATTCATAATTAATCATATTCCAATCCTATATAATCAAATTATATAAAGCGCTTTCAATATGATAATTCATTATCAATAATCTGGATAAGATTGTTTAATATAATAAACCGCGCTAGTAATTTTAAATTAAAAATTTTAACTTTAATTTATAATTACAAACAGATTTAGATTATTTTACTTTAAATATTATCCTCTATATATAACACTTATATACAATATTTAAAGTCATAATTAAATAATCCAGAGATTTTTGATATTTATAAAGCATCAAAACATGCATGCAAAAATAATATTAATTTTTAAAAAATTAATTAATTAAATAATATGTCATATTTGTTTATGGGGACATATCCCAATATGGTGACGTGAAGACAAGGGAGTCTTAAATAGAGGAGCCATTGGTCCTCCTACTTGATCGAAAGTGGGACTCCTAGTCTTGCCGGGAGTCAGTGATGCGTATTGTAGCGCAACGATTTAAACACCTTAATTCTATTAATCTTAGGTAGAGTAGCGAGAGTAAGGGATCGAATCCACAGAAACTTTGAGTAGTTATCTTGAAATAAATTTATGTAATTAAATATCTAAATAAAGATTAGTTATGAAATAATTAAGATATGATCTATCTTAATTAGAGTACGGCCATACCCATAGATCATAATCCGTCCCTTTTAACGAATAGATAAGTCAAAATTATTTTGCTTGAAGAACATTCAATAAAAAGTAAATATAAATAAATACTTTATTTCATAGTATCCAAAAGAGTACATAAAAAAATATAATCTACTTCTACTTTCTGAGATGATGGATCAGCAAATCTACTTTCTGCTTCCTAGTTCCGCAGATCTGCATCCCCTTTTTGAGATAGAAAGATGGTTGAGTATGGAAGGTATGATGATTGATGAAAGGAAAACGGATGGAAAATTTGGATTATGGAGTGGAAAAAATAGAAATAGGAGAAGATTTGGGTTATGGAGTGAAGGAAACAGAAATATTAGTGGGGTGGAACCAAGAGAAGAACGAAGGATAAAAGGTGATAAGGGATGAAGTGGAATGATGCAATCTAGGAGAAGATAGTAATAACTAAATAAAAATGAAGTAAAGCTAGGCTACATTTTCATGTAAAAGAGCAGAAATTTTTATGAAGGGATTTGCATGTTAAACTAGACTTAAATGAGAATCCTTCAAAATATTAAAGAGAAAAGATCTTTGTGGCTAAGAAACCACACAGGCTAGGGCTTAGTTACTCTAATATTTTAGATTGAAAAAATATTGAAAGAGGGGTACCCGGCATTAATATATCAGAGATTGAAAGGTTTACACTCAAGGATGAAGTTCTTGGATGACAAGGAGATTCCTCTAGTTGCAGGACTTCTGTATCTATTTCTTGTCATGGAAGACCTTCTTCTTTGGAATCTGAAATTCTCGGGGATCCTACACAAACCAAATTAGAGTTAAGAACATAAAAATTTGATGGAGTATTAATGAAATGAAGGAAGAGGAAGGAAAGGTTAAAATTAAGATGAAGTTTGGCAGATTTGAGATAGCTTGGCCGGCCTTCTTTGTGGAGTCTTCTTATACCTTGGAAGATGGGATGGGATGGTAGAATGGAATGGAGAATGGCTAATGGATCTTGGCATGGAGATGACTTTCTTGAAGTAGCTAAGGGCCTCTCACCCACTCCCTCTCGGAGGACATTTGCCAATATAAATGGAAGAAAATAAACTCAACTTTCATTCATCATCAATTGTCTTTACAAGAGAGCTTGGAGTAGTATTTATAAGCCTCCAAGGGACTTTTGAAAATTCGAATTACATGGAGCTTTTCATGGGAAGTTGCAACCTAAGCTAGCTATAAGGGTGGAGGGTTGAAACAACTTATAACTAAGCTTAAAAAAGAAGAAAAAAATGGGTGGCTCCTTTGAATTTGAATTCCTCTTGGTGATGTGGAATGTGGTGATATGGCTTGATGAGGTGCACACTAAGAGGTTGACATGGCACCCAATAATGCTTGCTAAAGTGGCATCCACCTTGGATTGATTTGTTGGAGTGGTTGACTGCATCCAATCTTCAAGCTCACTTGCTTACCTTGAACCCAATTCCATACCTCTCTTGGATCCAACTACTAAACTCACTAAATACAAACCAATTTAACCCTACTTAGACTAAATAACCCAAATTGAAATAAACCAACTTTAATTACATACTCAAGAATCCAAATTGAAATAAACAAACTTTAATTACATGACTCAAATTCAAAGAAGTAAAATTATTACTCTATTTACAGGACACATGAAAGAATTAAAGCCATACTAAATTAGATCGAAGCCTCTTTCGAACTTTGGTGTCCGCACCAATTCTTTCAGGATGGGATGAACTCGACCCTGTCGAGTAAGGACTGATCTGACTTTGATACCTTTTTAGCAGGTCTGGATTGATTTACTGCAGATCCTCTCAGATGATCTAGGAATCCTCAGATTCTGGTCTTCCTTGCCATCGAACCAGATAACGTTGATAGCCCTTATTTCTGGTGGTAATTGCCTGGTCATCCAAGATATGTTCAATCCTATCTCTCCACTTTGGATGAATTGCTGGTGGACACTCAGGTAGGGTTTCACTCTCAAAGGCTGGGTAAGGTCCAAAAGGCTCACTAGGAATTAATGCTGGCTCTTTGTATTCTTTCATATCAGAAATATTAAATGTTGAACTAATACCATAATCTGGTGATAACTCTAATACATATGCATTAGGTCCAACTCTCTTTAATACTTTGAAAGGTCCAACTCTCTGGGCATGCAGTTTCTTCATAGTTCCTGGCGAGAACCTTTCAAGTCTAAGTTTAACTATGACAAAGTTGTTGGGAATTGTATCCTAAAGCCAATCATTTGATGATTGTGCTGATGTAAATTGTATATAAATTGATATATTAATAAAAGTTATTTGGCAGTTTATTCATTACAAGAACATCTTCTTAATACTCCTGAAAGTAATGAAGCCCTTAGGATCTTCCTCACGATAAAGGAGGATTTATCTTAGAAGGTCCTTAAAAGAGTTCGCGACCAAATGATATACTATGACAGGGCCATAGTACTATCAATTATAGGACGTTGTATATCATATTTGTTGTTATCCTTTAACCAAGGAGTGTAGAGACACTAGTATGACATATAGGTGAAAGTGTAGGAGTACATTTCACCAAACGTGATTCATTTTCGGATACTCTGCTGTCAGGAGTTAATCCGAGAAGATATAGGTATAAGTATCCTTCAGACCTGAAGATCACAACCAATGGCTTACAAGCAACTATTGTACTTAGGTGCCGGACCACCTGAATTTCTAATCCAGCTACGAAAGGTTACTGGGTGCAGTCAAGTACTTGTGGTAGTCAGTTGTGGATCAAGATGGAATTTGACCTATCCCATTAAAAGGAGAAATGCTTGTGTTTCAATTTAGCAAGACCTTGGCCAAGGCACTTTATGTGAAAGTCACATGATCACTAAAGTTGAAATCACTTTATGGATTTGCTATTTAGAGTTGACAGGCTCTTAAGCCATCCTTAGCATTTGTGGTCAAGAGGATGAATTATACGGTAAATGTTTCTTAGGGTTCTTGGAGTTTGCTCGGCAACTCTTCGACCTATCCGGACGCCGGGTTCCATTACTAAATGGGCACATCGATTAGTATAGAAAGTATTTCTATGCTACTGGCTTAGGTTCGAACCTAAAGAGTCACATGCATAGAAGTTTCCTAGGATGATCTATTTGCTGATCAACGATTGAGAATTATATGATTTAATTAATCAATTTGATTGATTGAATTATCTCAATTGGGTTAAGTACAATTGAATAAGATTCAATTTGGTTTAAGTCTATTAGAAGGACAAGTCAATTTCAAATATTGATTTGAAATTAGACTTGATTTGAATTTAAATAGATTCAGGACTAGCCAAATTTGATTTGGGCTTGGACCATGATCTATGCGGGTTAAGTCAAATAAATTCAGATCAGAACCCAAACCTCTAGAATATGGATCTCATGTGATGAGATGGCTAAAATCTCATCTCATGAGATAGAATTTAATGCATGACATTTATTTACCGAACGTCGGATTTATCCCTCGTCTCTTTGGTTTTCTCCGAACGATGAACTAAACCAAACACCGCGACTCCTTGGTTTTCTTCGAACATCGGAATTAAACCAAGCGCCGCGCCTTCGGCGTCTCTTCGCTTTTGCCAAACGATGGATTCTTAAATGTCAGAATTAAATGTCAAGGCTAAATCGAGACTATAAATAGAGGGCATTCCCTCACCAGAGAACACAGAACAAAAAATAGAACAACAATACACGATTTGTCATGGATTGTAATTCTAAAATGTTAGAATAGAAAATCCTGGTGATTCTGGTGTTAGCAGAAGCCTGGTGGATCTTGGAGGAAGATTCAAGTGAGGGGATTCAAGATCAGCAAAGCTATTTTTTCGCGAGCTAGCACTTTCGAAAATCTGATCATTCGGGGCTTCGCATGGACGATACTAGAGGCCGGACGATTGAACGGCTGCAGAGCAATAAGGATTTACCTACTATTCTTAAGGTAAGTGATTTGATCCCTAGATCTTAAGGCAGGCTTCAAGATAATAGTGTGACTAGTCATCTTGAAGATCAAGATATGATCTTGATGTTTTTATATGCATATTTAGATCAAATGACCCTGAATATATAGGTAAAGATATGATCTTGATGCATATTAGATAGATTAATATGTAATCTTTTAATTTTCGCAATGATAATAGTTATCAATTTTTAAAAATATGCATGCCTCGGAGACTATTTCTCCCTACAAATGGTATCAAAGCTATGGTTTGTTAATGATCTAATTTATTGCATGTAAATTAATATTCTTATTAATTGTGTAATTATGGCTAAAACTTATCACAAAGCCATATGGTCATAGGTTGATTGAAAATTCGAATTATACAATTAATGAGGTATTCTGTGACATATTGCCGTGCGATTGTTTTATCGTTGATGCTTTGTTTAAAGAAAATTTAAGTTGTGCTTTGGCATCAAAACATAGATTACACACACTCTCAAAAGATATTTTATATTTGATACATATTGATGTTGTATAAAACCATAATATTTGCATGTTTAGTATAAAAACATAGATATGATATATGATGGCATGATGTCTATGTTATAAACATACAAATATTTATGAGAGTTTTATTTGAATATCAAATATTAGTTCATAATTTTTTTTAGATATGATCTAAATATAGGAATTATGAGTAGTAACATTATGCTTGATTGAAATATATGACATGTTAACATGAAATATATTTAATCATTTGGGTTAGCTAAATCGGGTCCATAAAGGGTTAGACTCTAAGGTTTAAATCAACTGGACTAAAAGAGTATTTGTTCAAATCTAATTAGATTAGGTTAAGAATGCTCTAAATCAAACAATAGTTGTAGTTGATCAAGTCCTTCTCTTTGATTAAACCAAATGGAAGTAGATTAGGCTCTGTGGTTGAGCATGAATCTATTAGATGGTCAAATCAGAATTGGTTAACCATATGATGTCAAGGTGGGATGGCAAGTTGCTCTAGGATCAACGATCGAATGGTTTTTAATTGGGAGCTACTCGTATTGATGCATCTTTAACGAGTTAATGGCATATCCCTCCCATCGATCTCTCTCACCTGGTCATTGTGATGAACCATTTATGATTCAGATCATTTACCTGATTCGGATTGACCCATGCCTGTAAGGATATCAGTATGACTGATTTAGGTGCCACTTAACCTGACTTAATCTTGTTTCATTCTACCGATTTCATAGATTCAGTGGGAGAACTTGATTAGTCAATTTATCTTCATATTATTAAAATCCTCTAAAATTATTAGGTCCTTAAAATGAAATAGTTATATGATAACTAGATCATAGCCTCCAATTAAGGTGGGTGATAATGAGTCCGATGTCTTGATAATCATTGGAGGCACTCCATGCCTGGTGCTTGTCAACCATCAAAATTATCATTCATTATATGATAAGTCAGCGTAACTATTAAATAAACAGTCAGGTGAGCCGAGCTTCACTCGGGCTTGGTTGTCTATTGATAGGTTACACTGATTATATCATTTAATGGTTGGACCTAACCAGAACTTTTAGTGGAGGCACTTCATGCCTGCTGAAGAGGTACATGGGGCAAAACTGAACACTAAGAATTGTTTGGGGAAACAATTGGTTTTGAACCTACTCTTAGATGCATATGGGTTAGCCAAGCTTCACTTGGGCCTGTATGTAGTTTATGTAGATCTTAGTGCCCGCTAAAGAATTAAGAATAATTCTTCGAATTGGGGTGTAGAGGCTGCCAATTTGAACAAAATAGTGGAGAATCTTTAGACTAAAGTCCAAGTCTTTAGACTGAATCAATTTATATACTAATAAACTTTAGTTTTTCCTTATGCAGAACATGGCCACTAATTTATCATTAAGGTCCCTATTGGATAGTGACAAATTGAATGGTTCCAATTTCAATAGCTGGTTCAGAAAACTTAAGATCGTCCTTGAGCATGAGAGGATTCTATATATTTTGAATAATCCTGCACCAAAGATACCTGATGCAAACACCCAAAGTTCTGAGAGAGACACTTATCAGAAGTGGCTCAATGATAGAACTAGCGTGTTGTATCATGTTAGCAGCAATGAACGATGAATTCGGTCGCCGGTTCGAGAATGCTCAGCCAGAAGAAATCATTCAAGCGTTGAATGAATCTTCGGCACACCCGACGATGTTGAAAGGCACAAGACTAGTTGTGCTATTTTTAATGCTCGAATGAGAGATGGATCTCCTGTCACTGATCATGTATTGTACATGATCGAGAAGATAGAACTCCTAAGCAAGCTCGGCTTTCCCTTACATGAGCAGTTGGGAAAAGATGCGATCCTGAATTCCTTGCCTCCATCCTTCCGACCTTTCCTTACTCATTTTCGAATGACAAAGCCTGCAGTCAACTACCACGGTTTGTTGGGGTTGTTACAGAACTTTGAGAAGGATAACCAGCTCTCTAAGGGTTTGGTTAATGTGGTTGAAGGATCTAAGGTAGGGCGTAAACCCTTTGGGAAAGGGAAGAAAAAAAAGAATAATAAAAGGGTGCAACATGCTAGGACATCTATAAGGGGTCAGATGCAGAAGAAGAAAGTTGATAAAAGTCAAGCTGAATGCTTTCACTGCAAGATGCAAGGGCACTGGAAGAGGAACTGTCCTCTTTACATTGCCACACTTGATCCAAATAGGCCAAAGAAGAAAAAGGAGCAAGATGTTGCTCAACAAGGTATTTATATGATAACACATTGTAATTTTTCTATATATGATAATCAGACCTGGGTATTGGATACCGGGAGTCCTTTTAACATTTGCAATTCATTGCAGGGACTACAGGTCACCAGAAGATTTGAGGATAATGAAAGATTCCTAAATGTCGGCGATGGAAGATTAGTTCCAGTACTGGCATTAGGAGTTCTTGAAATAGTTTTCAATAGAAATGTCATTATACTAAATGATTGTCATTTTTGCCCAACGTTCTTATTGAACGTAATTTCTGTAGGCCTTCTGGCCAAAATAATTATGAAATTTCAATAAAGGATGTTACTTTGAATATCATTATGAATGGAGTCACTGTAATGACTGGGCATTTATCTAATGGCATTTATATATTATCACAGCCTGTGAATGTAGTGTACCAATCAAGTAAGCGCCCTAGAACAACTGATGTCACAGATATTTATCTTTGGCACCATCGGCTGGGTCATATCAACAAGAACAGATTAAACAGGTTAACTCAGGAGGGCATCCTTCGAGTTGATGATTGTGAATCATTAACTACTGTGAATCATGTCTTCTTGGTAAAATGACCAAGTCATCTTTTACTGGAAAAGGTGAAAGAGCCAAAGAGCTATTGGGTCTAGTACATACTGATGTATGTGGACCAATGAGCACTTGTGCCAAAGGTGGATACTACTACTTCATTACATTTACAGACGACCTTTCTAGGTTCGGTTATGTCTATCTTATGCGACATAAATCTGAATCGTTTGAAATGTTCAAACTATATCATAAAGAAGTAGAAAAACAAACAGAAAATGTATTAAGACCCTTCGATCAGATCGAGGAGGCGAATACCTTTCCAATGAATTTGTGACATATTTAAAGGAGAATGGATTCTCTCCCAATGGACTCCTCCTAGAACACCGCAACATAACGGTGTGTCAGAAAGAAGGAATCGAACTCTGTTAGACATGGTTCGGTCCATGATGGGTTTTGCAAGCTTGCCAATATCATTTTGGGGATACGCATTAGAATCAGCTTGTCATATTCTTAATAAGGTTCCAAGTAAGTCTGTTTCTAAAACTCCACATGAGATGTGGTATGGACATAAACCGGTTATTACCTATCTGAGAGTCTGGGGGTGTCCGGCTTATGTGAAACGTGCAAAATCAGACAAACTTGAACCCAAATCTGACAAATATTTTTTCATCGGCTATCCGAAAGAAACAAAAGGATATTACTTCTACAATACTGAAGAACAAAAGTTGTTCATTAGTAATAGAGCAGTTTTTCTTGAAAAGGAGTTCCTTAGTGAAGGAACAAATAGCTCTAATGTTGAACTTGAGGAAGTTCATCAAGTAGAAGGAACAACACAAACCAGTGAACCCCTAGAATCTGAGTTGATTAGATCAAACTCAAAACCCATTTTAGATGCACCATTAAGGCGATCTGGTAGAGTACCACATCAACCGGACAGATACTTGGGTTTCTTGGTCCAGAACGATGATCCTGTTGAACTCGATGAGAACAACGAGGATCGATCACCTATATGGATGCTATGCAAAGGACTGACTCTAATAAATGGCTTGATGCCATGAAATCCAAACTTGATTCCATGAAGGACAATAATGTATGGACATTAGTTGACCCACCCGAAGGGATAAAACCCATAGGGTGTAAATGGGTTTTCAAGAGGAAAAGAGGCGCAGACGGAAAGGTAGAGACCTATAAAGCACGTCTGGTTGCCAAGGGGTATCGTCAACGTTATGGTATTGACTATGAAACGTTTTCTCCTGTGGCAATGCTGAAATCCATTCGGATTATGCTAGCTATAGCAGCACACTTCGATTATGAGATTTGGCAGATGGATGTTAAAACCGCTTTTCTAAATGGTGATTTAGAAGAACAGGTGTATATGATACAGCCTGAAGGTTTTATATCTGAAGACGAGTCTAAAGTGTGCAGGCTACAGAAGTCTATTTATGGACTTAAGCAAGCATCAAGGAGTTGGAACATACGATTTGATAAAGTGATCAAATCTTATGGCTTTATTAAGAATAAAGAAGAACCTTGCATTTATAAATGGGCTAACGATTCTGTTATTGTATTTCTTGTATTATATGTGGATGATATTCTCTTAATCAGGAATGATATCCCTGCATTACAAGGAATAAAGACATGGTTATCATCACAATTCTCCATGAAAGATCTGGGAGAAGCATCATACATCCTAGGGATGAAGATCTATAGAGATAGATCTAAGAGGATGCTAGGTTTATCCCAATCTACGTACATTGACACAGTGCTAAAGAGGTTTAGCATGGAGAATTCCAAGAAAGGCTATCTTCCGATAGGCCATGGAATTCATCTTTCTAAGAAGGATTGTCCGATAACTCCTAATGAAAGAGAACGTATGAGTCGAATTCCATATGCTTCGGCAGTAGGATCGATTATGTACACCATGACATGTACAAGACCAGATGTGGCATACTCACTAGGAGTAGTGAGTAGATACCAATCTGATCCAGGAGAAAAATACTGGCAAGTTGTTAAGACAATCCTTAAGTATTTGAGAAATACTAAGGACCAGTGGTTAGTCTATGGAGAGTCTGATTTGAAACTTGTTGGATATACTGATTCCAGTTTTCAATCAGATCATGATGATAGCAAAAGTGTATCGGGTTTCGTGTTTATCCTAAATGGTGGAGCTGTTTGTTGGAAAAGTTCCAAGCAACATACAGTGGCAGATTCGGTGTGCGAGGAGTACATTGCTGCATCAGATGCTGCGAAAGAAGCTGTGTGGCTGCGAAAGTTCATATCCGAGCTTGAGTGACACCTTCCATAGATGAACCAGTCCTGTTATACAGTGACAGCACTGGTGCCATAGCTCAAGCAAAGGAACCACGAGCACATCAGCGCACCAAGCACATACTACGCCGGTTTCATCTTATTCGAGAGATAGTAGACCGAGGTGACATAAATCTTCAGAAGATTGATGGAAAAAAAAACCTAGGTGACCCATTTACTAAAGCACTCAGCATCAAGGAGTTTGACAACTATAAGTTGAAGATGGGTATTAGATACTGTAATGAGTGGCTTTAGGCTAAGTGGGAGTTTGTTGGGAATTGTATCCTAAAGCCAATCATTTGATGATTGTGCTGATGTAAATTGTATATAAATTGATATATTAATAAAAGTTATTTGGCAGTTTATTCATTACAAGAACATCTTCTTAATACTCCTGAAAGTAATGAAGCCCTTAGGATCTTCCTCACGATAAAGGAGGATTTATCTTAGAAGGTCCTTAAAAGAGTTCGCGACCAAATGATATACTATGACAGGGCCATAGTACTATCAATTATAGGACGTTGTATATCATATTTGTTGGTTATCCTCTTAACCAAGGAGTGTAGAGACACTAGTATGACATACAGGTGAAAGTGTAGGAGTACATTTCACCGAACGTGACTCATTTCGGATACTCTGCTGTCAAGAGTTAATCCGAGAAGATATAGGTATAAGTATCCTTCAGACCTGAAGATCACAACCAGTGGCTTACAAGCAACTCATTGTACTTAGGTGCCGGACCACCTGAATTTCTAATCCAGCTACGAAAGGTTACTGGGTGCAGTCAAGTACTTGTGGTAGTCAGTTGTGGATCAAGATGGAATTTGACCTATCCCATTTCAATTTAGCAAGACCTTGGCCAAGGCACTTCATGTGAAAGTCACATGATCACTAAAGTTGAAATCACTTTATGGATTTGCTATTTAGAGTTGACAGGCTCTTAAGCCATCCTTAGCATTTGTGGTCAAGAGGATGAATTATACGGTAACTGTTTCTTAGGGTTCTTGGAGTTTGCTCGGCAACTCTTCGACCTATCCGGACGTCGGGTTCCATTGCTAGATGGGCACATCGATTAGTATAGAAAGTTGTTTCTATGCTACCGGCTTAGGTTCGAACCTAGAGAGTCACACGCATAGAAGTTTCCTAGGATGATCTATTTGCTGATCAACGATTGAGAATCGTATATGATTTAATTAATCAATTTGATTGATTGAATTATCTCAATTGGGTTAAGTACAATTGAATAAGATTCAATTTGGTTTAAGTCTATTAGAAGGACAAGTCAATTTCAAATATTGATTTGAAATTAGACTTGATTTGAATTTAAATAGATTCAGGACTAGCCAAATTTGATTTGGGCTTGGACCATGATCTATGTGGGTTAAGTCAAATAAATTCAGATCAGAACCCAAACTCTCGAATATGGATCTCATATGATGAGATGGCTAAAATCTCATCTCATGAGATAGAATTTAATGCATGACATTTATTTACTGAACGTCGGATTTAGCCCATTCTTTGTTTTCTTCGAACGACGGAACTAAACCAAACGCCGCGACTCCTTGGTTTTCTCCGAACGTCGGAATTAAACCAAGCGCGCGCCTTCGGCGTCTCTTCGCTTTTGCCAAACGATGGATTCTTAAATGTCAGAATTAAATGTCAAGGCTAAATCGAGACTATAAATAGAGGGCATTCCCTCACCAGAGAACACAGAACAAAAAATAGAACAACAATACACGATTTGTCATGGATTGTAATTCTAAATTATCGTGGATTGTAATTCTAAAATGTTAGAATAGAAAATCCTGGTGATTCTGGTGTTAGCGGAAGCCTGGTGGATCTTGGAGGAAGATTCAAGTGAGGGATTCAAGATCAGCAAAGCTATTTTTCCGCGAGCTAGCACTCCCAGAAATCTGATCATTCGGGGCTTCGCGTGGACGATACTAGAGGCCGGACGATTGAACGGCTGCAGAGCAATAAGGATTTACCTACTGTTCTTAAGGTAAGTGATTTGATCCCTAGATCTTAAGGCAGGCTTCAAGTAATAGTGTGACTAGTCATCTTGAAGATCAAGATATGATCTTGATGTTTTTATATGCATATTTTAGATCAAACGACCCTGAATATATAGGCAAAGATATGATCTTGATGCATATTAGATAGATTAATATGTAATCTTTTAATTTTCGCAATGATAATAGTTATCAATTTTTAAAATATGCATGCCTCGGAGACTATTTCTCCCTACAAAAGTTTCTTATATTGAATTCTTTAATTCGTTTACGTGAATAGACCATATGCTTATATACTTTATTGCTCATTTGAATTTTCTTACTAATTTTCTTATGCAATTCCTTAATATGCTGTGCATATGACTCAACAGACTCGGACATTCATGCATAAGTGGGTAATGAAATGAGGTCGATAGGTTTCCTACGTTTATAACCGTGGACAATCTCTAAGGGACTTTTACCATTAGTCCTATTGACTGAGATGTTGTAAGCGAATTCAGCATGAGGTAATAGTAGATCCCAGTTTCCTAGACTTTCTCCTACAAGATACCTTAATAAGTTCCCTAAACTTATGTTTACTACTTTGGTCTGTCCATCAGTTTGAGGGTGGTAAGCAGTTGAGAAGTTTAGTTTTGTTCTTAGTAGGTGCCAAAGGGTTTTTCAAAAGTAACTTGTGAAACGTACATCCCTATCAGAAATAATGGTCTTGGGTACCCATGCAATTTGACTACTTGATTGAGAAAAAGCTTGGCTACCTAGAGGCATCAAAAGTTTGAGAACAGGATATAAAATGGGCCATCTTTGAAAATCTGTCGACCACTAAAGATTGAATCGTATTTCCTAAAGGTCTTGGGCAATCCTAAAACAAAGTCCATGCTAAGATCCTACCATGGACCCTCAGGCATAGGTAAAGGAGTGTATAATCCAGTGTTTTGCCTTTGATGTTTGGCAATAGCACATGCCTACATTGGGCAATAATATTGGCTACATGTCTCTTAAGGCCTGGCCAATAAAATTTCTCCTCAACAGTTAATATGGTCTTATTTTTTCAAAGTGGCCAGCCAATCCTCTAACATGAATTTTCCATACTAAGAAATCTCTAATCGATGTTCGTGGGATACATAGCTTATTGTCCTTAAAAAGAAAACCATCATGTAGAGTATAATCGCTAAATAAGCTAGATGGTCCATGTTGTAGAGTTTGATGAACTTCACTAAAGTCAGGACAATTTGGGTATTATTCCTTCAACCTATCGAATCCTATGACTTCAGTGCTGACTGATGTTAAAAACAAGGATCGATGACTTAGGGCATCAGCTACACGGTTTTCAGTCCGGTACGGTGTTTCAACACAAAGGTATATGCCTAAATGTACTCTACCCACTTACCATGCCCAAGGTTTAGTTTCTTCTGAGAATTGAGGAACCAGAG
This sequence comes from Calamus simplicifolius, assembly GCA_900491605.1. NCBI lineage: Eukaryota > Viridiplantae > Streptophyta > Magnoliopsida > Arecales > Arecaceae > Calamus > Calamus simplicifolius. The sequence continues at coordinate 1,518,214 of UESW01003995.1, read as the reverse complement.
TGCTTCATGATCAGAGTAAATGATAAACTCTCATGGTAAAAGGTAATGCCTTCAATACCTTAAAGCCTGGACTACCGCATAAAGTTTCTTATCATAGGTGGAGTATTTTAATTTAGCCTCATTCAACTTTTCACTAAAAAAGGTTACAGGGTCATTCTCTTGGCTCAAAACTCAACCAATACCTACTCCAGAGGCATCACAAGCTATCTCAAAAACTTTAGAAAAATCAAGCAGTCTTAAGATAGGTGCTTGTATCATTCTCTTCTTAATGTCTAGGAAGGCCCTATCAGCAGCTTTGGTCCATTCAAAATGGTCCTTCCTAATGCAATCCGTAATTGGTGCAACTATGGTGCTAAACCCTCGAATGAATCTTCTATAAAAAGTAGCTAGGTCATGAAAACTTTGTACTTCATGAACATTATTTGGCACAGCCACTCTAAAATTGACTTAATCTTCTCGGGGTCAGTATAAACTCCATCAGGTATGACAACAAAACCTAGGAAGATTACTCTATTAGTAAGAAAATCACATTTTTTTAAGTTTGCGTAGAGACTATTCTCTTTAAGAGCTAAACAACTTGCTTCAAATGGTCTAAATGATCCTCTTGGGTCCTACTATATATAAGAATGTCATCGAAGTAAACTATGACAAACTTTCCTATAAATAACCATAAGACTTGGTTCATGATTTTCATAAAGGTGCTAGGAGCATTGGACAGTCCGAAAGGCATCACTACCCATTCATAAAGACCCTCCTTAGTCTTAAATGCAGTCTTCCACTCATCCCCGGGTCTAATCCTAACATGATGATAGCCACTCTTAAGGTTAATCTTTGAAAATATTGTTGCATCGGCCATCATATCTAACATGTCGTCTAAATAGGATATAGGAAATCTATACTTAGTTGTGATCTTATTAATGGCACGACTGTCTACACATATCCTCCAAGTGCCATCTTTCTTAAGAGTCAATAATGCGGGTACGACACATGGCCTTAAACTTTCCCTAATGAATCCCTTTTAGAGGAGTTCTCCAACTTGTTTTTGTAACTCAGCCTGCCCACTAGGGTTCATCCTATAATGTGGTAGATTTGGTAATGTAGCGCAAGGGACTAAATCTATGGCATGTTGGATATCCCTAAATGGTGGAAGGTGATCAAGTAGATCTTTAGGGAAGACATCTTGAAACTCCCTTAAAATTTCTTTTACTTCCTAGGATTGTTCCTTCTGGGTTTGGTTCCGGATTTCCTAGGTTGATAGGATCCAAATGGGTGAACCTTCATTAATTTTCTTTTCTAAGTCTTTATCATTCATCAAATGCAACCCCTGTTTCTTTTTTTTCAAGTTACTAAACCTTCTCTTAATGTTGTCCTTGGGTGGAGAAGGGTTTATAACTATCTTCTTTCCATTAAAATTAAAGGAACAAGAATTAGATCGATCGAATAAAGTAGCATCATGATCATATAATCAAGGTGTGCCAAGAATAATGCTACTAACCCCCATTGAAAGTATGTCACACCAAACTTTCTTTAGGTACGATTGGAATTGCATCTGAACTTGACATCTAAACTTGATCGGTATCGAAGTGGAATCTATCCAAGAAACCTTATAAGGGTTTGGATGGAAAGCAATGGGTAATCCTAAACTCTTAATAGTATTAGTTGAAATTGCATTGACACAATTCCCACTATCTATAATAATTTTGCACGCTTTCTTTCCTATTTTGACAAAAGTTTGTAGGATGTTAGTCCTACGCCAGTCTTCCTGCTCTTTGGTCTGGGTCAAGATATATCTAATAACTCCTAAAAACTCAGACGACTCTAAAACTTCTTCATCTCCATCATACTCATCAGCTAGATTCACTTCTGCTTCATAAATCTCTTCCTCAAAATTCTTAATTGATTCATCAACTTCCTCCTCTACTTCTCCTATATGCAAGGCTCTAGTAGGACATTGACTCGCATAATGACCTACCTTATAACATTGAAACAGTGTATATTTTGAGTATTACTCCTTTGAATTTTTGGACTCTTTCCTTTATCAATCTTTCGGACTAAAGGAGTATCGGATATGGATCGGCTAAAGTGAGTCTGGTTTGGATTAGGCCTTTGGCTTGGGGCACTCATTTTATTGGGTTTAGGTCGACAGACAAATGGTACTCTTTGAAATCTTTCGAAGTCCCTACTACATGGTATGCTTGTTCTAAGTCATGGACTTCTCTAAGGAACGGTTCTCTCTGAATCACTTCCCTTAAACCGGCTCTAAATCTGGATAAGGTTATAGCTTCTGATTCAACAATACTACATCACAGAACATATTCATCAAGCTTAGTAATGTATTCGACACAGGCCTATTTCCTTGACTTAGCCATTGCCATTGGTCCAGTAACCTTTGCTTATAGGAAATAGGTAGGTACTTCTCTCAGCTTAATTTTTATGGCTCTCCAAGTACCTATTGGCATGTCTCCTCTTTGCCTATACAGTCGCTCAACATTTTTTCAGTACAACCTAGCTTGTCAGATTAGCCTAAGCTTGGCAAATTTGAACTTCCTATCCTCTGATATTTATACCATTCAAAATATTGATCCATATCTCCCTCCCAATCTATATATACCTTAGGGTCTAGGTCCCCATCAAAAGTGGGTGCATCAAGTCGGATACTCCTAAGGGCTCTTTCATCTTGATCAATGTGATTAATGTAGTCATGATAAGGTCTTCTTTGGTGGGGTTCAATAATAGGTTCAGCATATTGGACTCTAGGATTCAGAGGTATCATTCTGGGTGATTGAGGCTCAGCAAGAGTCATATGGATTCTTTTAAGGAATCAATCCTTTCTTGCATCTGGTCAAGCCTAGTGTTCAATTGATTATACTGCTCAGTCATAGTCCTCATTAAAGCTTCTAGATTTGGGTCCATGGCTACACTGGGTTGACCTGGATTGTACTGATATGGGGTCCCTGATCTAGTTATCATACAATGCAAATGGACTCGTTCTAGGGTATGCTAGACCTAGAAGCTCAAACCAGATGTTTAGTCAAAGTGACAATCTAGACTGTAGTAACTTTGCACCTGACCAGGTAAGTGTAAGGTTGATGGAGCTCCCTCGTTGCTTGCCTAAGATACCAATTAAAATTGGCTAGGTAAGCGGACCAGCCCACCTTCCTTCGGATCTTATCCCTGAACCACTTGTTCTAGACACCAAATGCACAAGCACACACAGAAAAGATGTCTACACTGACTTGACACTAGTTCAAACTCGACCTTTGGGTGTCCCTAGCTCACTAGAGCAAATTAGATTGCTACTTTCTTTTAGTTAAAGGCTTGGGTTCACACATGAAGGGTTGTGGTTTTTAGGCTAAGAAAAGGTGATGAAATCCTTCCCTTATATTGTGATGGGAGTGCCCTTAAGATAGCTTATGTAAATGATGGCATGTAATAAAGCAATATCGCTACACTAATTAGGAATGTAACTTCAAATAAGTTATAACTAACTAAACAATAATTCAAAATTTAAATTTCAAATTTAAATTTTAAATTTGAATTTCATATTTCAAATTTTAGAATTCATATTTTAAATTTTAAATTTTAAATTCTAAGTTTTTTTAGAGGGAAACTTCAAATTTAAAAATGTGGTCAAAATTTAGGTTTCTAATGTAGTAGAAAGAAAACTTTCATGCAAATGTTAAAAGAATCCTCAGATCTGAAACCTATTGAAAAAGTTTTCAAATATGGTTTGAATTGGCACGACTTAATTTTGGAGTCTAATATGAGCTAAGATTCACAAAAGTAGAAAAGAACTTCATGAATCAATCCTTAAATGAATGAAATTTCAGCCCTATGTTCTATATACAAAAATTGTAGAAAATAACAGAAAATGCAGAAAATGGAAAAATATGCCCTAACCTACCATGCTTTGATACCAATTTGATGAGGGATGAAGTCGAATGATGCAATCTAGGAGGAGATAATAATAACTAAATAAAAAATGAAATGAAGCTAGGCTAAATTTTTATGTAAAAGAGCAGAAATTTTCATGAAGGATTTACATATTAAACTAGACTTGGATGGGAATCCTTCAAAATAGTAAAGGAAAAGGATCTTTGTGGCTAAGAAACCATACAGGCTAGGGCTTAGTTACTCTAATATTTTAGATCAAAAAAATATTGAAAAAGGGGTACCCAGCCATTAATATATTAGAGATTGAAAGATTTACACTCAAGATGAAGTTCTTGGATGACAAGGAGATTTCTCTAGTTGCAGGACTTCTTGTATCTGTTTCTTGTCACGAAAGACCTTCTTCTTTGGAACCTAGAATTTCTGGGGATCCTACAGAAACCAAATTAGAGTTAAGAACATAAAAATGTGGTAGAGTATTAACGAAATAAAGGAAGAGGAAGGAAGGTTGAAATTAAGATAAAGCTTGGCAGATTTGAGGTAGCTTGGCCGGCCTTCTTTATGGAGTCTCTGGCATCTTGGAAGACGGAATGGGATGGTAGAATGGAATAAAGAATGGCTAATGGATCTTGGCATGGAGATGACTTTCTTGAAGTAGCTAAGGGCCTTTCACCCACTCCCTCTCGGAGGACATTTGCCAATACAAATGGAAGAAAATAAACAGTAGCTAAGGGCCTCTCACCCACTCCCTCTCGGAGGATATTTGCCAATACAAATGGAAGAAAATAAACTCAACTTTCATTCATCATCAATTATCTTTACAAGAGAGCTTGAGTAGTATTTATAAGCCTCCAAGGGACTTTTGAAAATTCGAATTATATGGAGCTTTTCATGGGAAGTTGCAACCTAAGCTAGCTATAAGGGTGGAGGGTTGAAACAACTTATAATTAAGCTTAAAAAGAGAAGAAAAAAATGGGCGGCTTCTTTGAATTTGAATTCCCCTTGGTGATGTGGCATGTGGTGATGTGGCTTGATGAGGTGCACACCAAGAGGTTGATATGGCACCCAACAATGCTTGCTAAAGTGGCATCCACCTTAGATTGATTTGTTGGAGTGGTTAACTGCATCTAATCTTTAGCTCACTTGCTTACCTTGAACCCAATTTCATACCTCTCTTGGATCCAACTACTAAACTCACTAAATACAAACCAATTTGACCCTACTTGGACTCAAGAACCCAAATTAAACTAAACCAACTTTAATTACATACTCAAGAACGCAAATTGAAATAAACAAACTTTAATTACATGACTCAAATTCAAAGAAGTAAAATTATTACTCTATTTACATGACACCTAAAAGAATTAAAGCCATACTAAATTAGATCGAAGCCTTTTTTTGAACTTTGGTATCCGTACCAAAAGGATTATTGAATGATTCCTCAAGTGGCTTCGATGATGTTCTTTTATAAGGAAGATGCATCAACTCCATGTATAATCTACATTAACTGCTCACCTTATCTCTGAAGATAAGATTTATTCCTTTCAAAGTTCAAACCGTAGCCTTAAAAATATCACACAATTTCCTCTTATCCACGACTGCTTTAAATTTCATGCAATTCTCATTTTGAGCTTGTTTCAAGTCCGATTTGAGTGTTGTTTGTATCGTTGGACTCCTAAAATCAAGCTCTTCGAGTTGGCAGGATATTTTACTAAAAATATTATATAAAAGTATCAAATTTAAAAGAATAACAATAATTTGATCTATAAATTAATACTTTTATGGTTAGTATTTTTGTACTTATCAGTCCACCAAACTTAAATCTTACTCGTCCTCGAGTAAGATAAGAAATCTAGTGATATATACCAAATTAGTTCAAGAAAAGATAGTTATCTTACTATTCTAAGATCAGTTGATACCCGGCTAGACCATAAAAGAGGTACTTCATAAGACTATCAAGTTTACCCATTTAGTGATGGAGTAAATTCCATAAAAGAGTTTCTTCCTTCACCAACTTTTTACCTCACTCTTTAAGTCCTCTAACTTAATTGGGATTGGGTGTACGGTCTTCTTTAATTTAGTCTCCCTTCTTTTTTTTCCTTTTTTTTTTAAGTCAGTGCAATGTCCTAACCCTTTGCTTTATAGTTGACCCTTGTAGCGAGCCTTAGGCTAATGACTCCCAAGCCGGTTAGCTTTAGGGAATTAGGTGTAAAACATCCCTCGGATTTACTGACTCGAGTCAAAAAGGCTTTAGGTTAGGACTGACTCTATTTGGGTTTCTTCACATTCTCACCTTTTTATGCGAATAATATCACTTGCTTAGGTGACAAGGCCCGGTTACTCAATGAGAGATGCTCAGAACCTATTTTATTAATTTTAAACTTTAAAGAGAATTTGATACATTCTTTGACATTTCCAATTAGACCCTCATCAAGTAGATTTTGTATCAAGATCAATGGTCAGAAGAGTCTAAAATTACTCTAAACTTTTGTTGGCCTACACCCTATCTTTTACTAGATTTTCTTAATAATTTGCTCTTCAGTATCTCTAAATTTATCTAAGCCATTAATCATTCATCAATTAGAATGCTTGATTAACTTCAAATCAAGATAAAATTTGGTACATCACACTAATTAATTTTAGTCAGACTCAAGGACTTAAATTAATTTAATTATTCTTCTTCCCACCAAACTTAGTTTTCCATTAAAGAAAAAAAATTGCAAGGAAGGATACCACATGAGTTTAATGTACTTATCATTTTTGGGTATGATATCCTCCTTCTTTAAATGTCCTTTGCATAATTTCATAGGCGATGCTCCCCCCAACTTTATTATCATTCTCGGGTTTTCTAAAAAAATAAAAAAAAAATAAAAAAATTAAGAATAAATGATAAACTGAGTTGCCTCCCAGGAGAGCTAAGTTTAAAGTCTTCAGCTAGACTGTACTTAGAATCATGGTGATGCTGGATCCAAAAGGTCAATAGATTCTACTAACTTCTCATCATTAATTCCATCTATATAAGGCTTCAATCGTTGACCATTCACATTAAAAATATTTCCTTATTTAGGATCTTTGAGTTCTATCGCCCCATTGGGAAATACCTGGGTTACAAGAAAGGGTCCATCCTAGCGGGAGCAAAGTTTTTTTAGGGAAAAGTCTTAGTCTTGAGTTGAAGAGCCAAACTTTCTGATTAGGTTCAAAGGTTTTTCTTGAAATGTATTTATCGTGGTATGCTTTAGTTCGAGCCTTATAAATTTTAACATTTTCGTACGCTTCATTACGTAGCTCTTCTAACTCATTCAACTGGAGTCTCCTATTGGAACCTGCATTTTTCATATCAAAGTTAAACTGTTTAATAGCCCAAAATGCACGATGTTCCAATTATACTGGCAAATGACAAGCTTTTTCAAACACTAGTCGGTAAGAAGACATTCCTATGGAAGTTTTAAATGCAGTACGATAAGCCCATAGTACATCATCTAAACATGTTGACCAGTCTTTTCTATCGGGCCTTACCGACTTCTCTAAAATCTGTTTGATCTCCCTATTAGAGATTTCTACTTGGCCACTAATCTGGGGATGATATGGTGTTGCAACTTTATGGGTTATCCCATATTTCTTCATTAAGTTCTCAAAGTGCCTATTAGTAAAGTGTTTACCTCCATCACTAATAATAGCTCTTGGGCACCCAAATCAACTAAAAATATTATGTTGAATGAATTTGATTACAACCTTATGATCATTCGTTCGGGTTGCTATGGCTTCAACCCATTTTGACACATAATCTACTACAACCAATATGTATTCACATCCAAATAAAACAGAAAAAGATTCCATAAATCAATCCCCCAAACATCAAAAATTTTGACTATTAATATGGGAGTCAGCGACATCATATCTTTCTTGGAAATATTTCCAGTTTGCTAGCATCATAAATAGTTTTGGCTAAACTCATATGCATCCTTGAAAAGTGTTGGTCAATAAAATTTACTCTACAGCACTTTTGCAGTTTTCTTTCCACTAAAGTGTCCTCCACAAGCAAGGGTATGACAGAAGTTAAGTATGCTTTTGAATTCGCTCTCAGGGACACATCGTCTAATTACCTGGTCAGGATAATGCTTAAATAGTTCAGATTCTTCCCAAAAATAATACTTTACTTGTGAAAAAAATTATTCTTTTCTTGTTTAGACCAGCGAGAAGGAATTTGTTATGTTACAAAGTAATTGACAATATAGACAAACCAGGGAAGACCAGAAGAAATTAAAAAAAGTTGTTCATCAAAAAATTTCTTCCTGATCTCATTTGTGCTTGATGTGTGTTCAACTAAAATTCTGCCACATTTTTAGAACCCTTCTTACCATGGATCTCTAAATCAAATTATTGTAGAAGCAAAATCTATTTGATCAATCACGGTTTAGTATCTTTCTTTGATAAGAGATGTTTAAGGAGGGTCGTGTGATCAGAGTAAATAAGAACTTTAGATCCTAAAAGATATGATCAAAATTTTTCTAGGGCGAACACAATAGCTAATAACTCATTTTCAGTAGTAGTATAGTTCAATTAAGCATCTGAAAGGATTTTGCTAGCATAATAAATCACATGTGGCTCCTTATTAATCCTTTGTCTTAACACTACACCAATTGCAAAATCTGATGCATCACACATGATTTCAAAGGGAAAGAACCAATTAGGGGGCTTGATAATTGGTACTGTGGTTAAAGCTGTACGAAGAGTATTGAAGGATTTCAAATAATTATCATAAAAAATAAAAGGGGTTTTTTTTGTAAGCAATTTGCACAAAGGTATAGAAATTTTGCTAAAGTCTTTGATGAATCTCCTATAAAACCCAGCGTGACCAAGAAAGGATCGTATTTGTTTGACTAAAGTTGAAGGTGGGAGTTTTGAGATGACTTCACTTTGGCCTTATCTACTTCAATCCCCTTCTTAGAAATAATGTGGCCTAAAATAATTCCCTCTCGGACCATAAAATGGCTCTTTTCCCAACTTAACACTAAATTTGTTTGTTTACATCGTTTCAATACTTGAGCTAAGTTATTAAGGAAATCCTCAAAAATGGTCCCAAATACTGAAAAGTCATCCATGAATACCTCCAAAAATTTATCTATCATGTCTGAGAAAATTACTAATATGCATCGCTGAAATGTAGCAAGTACATTACAAAGTCCAAATGGCATGCGTTTAAAAGTAAATGTTCCATAAGGACAAGTGAAGGTGGTTTTCTCTTGATCGTTAGGAAAGACTGGTATTTGATTATACCCTGAATAACCATCTAGGAAGCAAAAGAATTGCTGACTAGCTAATCGTTCTAGGATTTGATCGATAAAAGGCAGCAGAAAATGATCTTTCTTAGTAACGTTATTCAATTTCCTATAGTCTATGTAAACTTGCCAACCAGTTATGGTACGAGTTAGAAGTAATTCTCCTTCTTCATTCTTTACTACAGTAATTCATGATTTCTTAGGTACAACTTGGGTGGGACTAACCCATTTTCTATCAGAAATTAGGTAGATAATCCATGCATCTAACCATTTTACTACCTCTTTCTTCACACCTCCCTCATATTAGGATTAAGTCTCCTCTGCATGTCTCTATAAGGTCTGGCATTTTTCTCGCAATGAATATGATGCATGAAGATGAAGGGATCAATTCCTTTTAGATCAGCAATGGACCATCCAATTGCTTCCTTATATTTTTGAGCACTCCTAAAAGCTGGTCTTCCTATTCAATAGTTAAATCAGATGCAATGATTACCGAAAGGGTGTCATTGGGTCTAAGAAATGAATATTTTAATGTAGTAGGAAGAGGCTTTAACTCTAGAAAAGATTGTGCTTTTAGGGAGGGTACCATCAGTGTACTAGAGTGTGTAGGTAATTGGTCATATTTCACAGTCTAGGAGGGAATGGTGCTAAAATCGGATGGCTCTAAAATTGTATTTATTTCTTTAATATACCCATTAATATCAAAATCATCAACTCTAAAATGTGTCAGACATGCCTGTAAAGGATCTAAGTTGAATAAAGCAAGGGTCTTATCATCTATAACTTCCTCTAGCATGTTGATCTTCTTATGGTCGTATAAAGGTGGTCCTTAAGATACATTAAAAATATTCAACTTCAGCTTTTTATTTTCAAAAGATACATCTATGACCCAGTTTTACAATTTATACAAGCATTAGCAGTTGCTAGAAAGGGTCTACCTAGAATGATTGGTATTTGACTGGGGTCGTGACCAGATTCCATATCTAAAACTAGAAAGTCTACTAAAAAATAAAATTCATCCACTTTAACCAGCATATCCTTCAGTATTCCACGGGATACCTTAATTGATCAGTCAGCTAATTGTAGGGTTACCGTCGTTGGTTTCAATTCTCCAAATCCAAATAAGTTATATACCGAACTCGGAAGAAGGTTAACACTTGCACCTAAATCTAGCAATGCTTTCTTAATCGTAAGGTTTCCTATGACACATGATATAATTAGGGTTCCAGGATCCTTAAGTTTGGATAGAGTAACTTGCTGAAAGATTGAACTGGCTTGTTAGGTTAACTTTCTTCAATATGTGTGCCTTAGATTTTCGCTTTTGAGTGCATAAATCTTTTAGAAATTTGGCATAAGCAAGGGCTTGTTTAATTGCATCAAAAAAGGGTAAATTAATTTGACTTGTTTGAACAATTCTAACATTTCATTCATCTTGATATTCTTCTTGTCAAGAGATAGAGAAGATTCTAAAGGACTTGAAAATGGAGCCTTAAGTATGGGTGATGAATCAACTGGTTCTTCTTTTTCTCAATATATATATATATATATATATATATATATATATATATATATATATATATATATATATATATATATTTTGGCTTGGTCAGCGTGAGTTGCTCTTCTTGTTGAGTCACTTCATGCTGATTTAAAGTTTTTCTGTTCCTAAGGGTTATGATAGATTTGGCATGTTCAGGAGAAGTTTCTGGACCATTAAGCTCTCAGCCATGTATTGCCTTCTTGAATTACTAATGGGTTGACTGGGTAGTTTACCCTCCTCCCTCCTATTGAAAGCTGTTGCTAGCTGACCTATCTAGGTTTCTAGCTTGGCGATAGACTGGGTATGGGAGTGAAGGAGTTGAGTATTCATTTCTAGCTCCTTCAGTGCATGTAGCACCTTGTCTTTGAAAGTAGGATCATGATTACTTGATGGAGGTTGTGGGATGCTTGGATATTGGGAATACGATATGTTTTTGAATTGGGTCTCCTGATGGTTAGGCCTAATTGATATTTAGGTTGATGATATATTGGGGTTTCCAAGAAAATTTAGATGATTTCGCCAGCCAGAATTGTAAGTATTCGAATATGGATCATTTTTTGGTTTAGGAGCCATTCGGGTTTGGGCTTGGTGGGCTTGCTCCTGAACAAGCTTAGAAAATTGGTATACGGCTGAACAATCATTTATAGAATGGGTCGGACTTGAACAGATTATACAAACCTCATGATTTTGAATAGATGAGAAAGAGGCATTTACTTGTAGAATTGGTCAAGTTTCTAGGACAATTCATCTACCTTAGTATATATTTATAGAATGACCTATTTTATATATTCAACCTCTTTTAGGTCCTATAGAAGAGTCTCTATGAGTAGCTAACATGTGATGTAATGAATTCTCACTTAATCTCAAAGAGTTGCCAAGCTTCATGTTCATTCTTCAACATAAATGTCCCACCACATATCAACCATTTGCCGGTGCTTTTCTATCAAACTATCATAAAAGCACTGGACTAGTTGCCATTTAGATATAGCATGATGTGGACATTTTCTAATCAATTCTTTTAATCTCTTCCATGTCTCGTGAAACATCTCTCCATTTGTCTAAAAAAACTTGTTATGGCTTTTCTAATTTGATTAATTTTTCCTATAGGAAAGTATTTCTTGAGAAACTCTATCCGAAGATGGTTCCAGATTGAAATTGTTACAGTATCTAAAAAATTTAACCAATATTTAGCTTTGTCCTTAAGAGAAAATGGGAACAACTTAAGTCTAAGAGCATCGTTAGAAAAATTTTAAAGTTTTACTGTCGAACAAATTTCAAGGAACTCATTTAGATGTTTGTAAGGGTCCTCATTTGCAAGTCCATAAAATAAAGGTAATATTTGAATTACACTTGACTTGATCTCATATTGAGTAGCCTTCACTTGGGGCACTTGAATGCAGGAGAGTAGGTATATTTTGAAGGAGTGAAATACTCCTTTAAGTGGCACGGTGGATCATTTTCATTATTAGGGTCCATAATTCTAAGTCTGTTTACTCTAAAGGCTCTCTCTATTTCAGGATCTAGGGGTATGAGGTTAGGTTGTAACGATCGGCGACCAAGCATACACCCTATCGGTGTACTCTAAAGAAAACAGTAATTCAGTTTTTTTTTAACTAATGTAATAGAAGAGAAAGGAAAAGATTCTAAAAGAAGTATCCTAAGAGATTCCTAAGACTAAGAGCAATGAAGACTAATTTAATTAGGATTTAATAATTATTAGCAATTAAGTTAATAAAGATTAAACTCTCTACCCTAGGCTTAACCTAAATCTAGATAGCTCTTAACTTTTAAAACCATCTTGGAGCCCTCCAAATCAAAAACTAACTGACAGTTAAGGGTAAATCAGTGGGGTCCCCGTTGCTTGTCAAGTAAGTGAATGGAACCAATTAAATAACCACTTTCCTTTCCTTTTCTAGACACCAGTTAATCAGTCAATCCCGACTCGGTCCAACTTTTAGGTGCCTTATCCTATTGAGCTTGAGTTCCTTAGGGGCTAACATCTAGTTAATTTTAGAGTTAAAGACTTGGGTTAATGCAAAATGAAGGATGTGGTTTGTGAGCCAAGAATGGGTGATCAACTCCCTACCTTATCTTGATTAGGGTTTGTGCCCTTAAAATTAATTATGAAATACTATGCAACAAGCCGATGTCAAGCTCTTGAAGTTATCAAATAAAAATCTAATTATTTTATTTATTTATTTATTTATTTAGATTTTTATGATTAAGTTTCTAATTTTCTAATAAATTATGAGATGTCAATAAAAAAATTTTAAGTTTTGCAGAAAATAAATTTACCTAAGTCAACCTAGGCATAAAAATAAATAAAATAATTTTTATTATATTTTATTATTTATTTATTTATTATTTTTTAAAAAATAATTATATTTTATGAAAAATGTCTTAGGGTTTTTTTTGGGTTCTTTAAAGTACGTTAATTAAAAAAAAGTTGATTAGGTTAACAGTGATTTGTAATTAGAAGGAAAGTAATTTTTTATGTTAAAAAGAAATAAGAAAATCTAATAATTAAGGTAACTAAAAATAAGAAAAAATTAAGAAAAAAAATTTATATAATTTTTTTATAATTTTTTTAAAATAACTACACTTAAGTCCTCAGCAACGGTGCTAAAAATCTGATGCGTCGTAGCGCAATGATTTAAACACCTTAGTTCCACTAATATTAGGTAGAGTAGCGAGAGTAAAGGGCCACGGAAATTTTGAATAGTTATCTTAAAATAAATTTATATAATTAAATATTTAAATAAACTGGTTGTGAAAATAATTAAGATATGATCTATCTTAATTAGAGTAGAGTCCGCATTCGATCATTAACAAATAGATCAGTCAAAAATTATTTTTTGCTTAAAGAACATTCAATAAAAAGTAAACATAAATAAATACTTTATTTCATAGTATCCAAAAGAGTACATAAAAAATATAATCTACTTCTACTTCCTAAGATGATGGATATGCAAATTCGCTTTCGCTTTTCGCTTTCTCTTTCCACATATCCGCATCTGCTTCAAGATGGTAAGATGGTTGAGTATGGAAGGTATGATGATTGTTGGAAAGAGAATAGATGGACAGATTTATGTTATGGAGTGGAGGAACCAGAAATAGAAGAAGATTTGGATTATAGAGTGGATGAATAGAACTAGAAGTGGGGCGGAATCAAGAGAAGAACAGAGGATAAAAAGATTATTGGATGATTCCTTAAGTGGCTCCGATGGTGTTCTTTTATAAGGAAGGAAGACGCATTTTTTGTGTATAATCCGTGTTAACTGCTCGCCTTATCTCCACAAATAAGATTTATTTTCAAACCGCAGCCTTAAAAATATCACACGATTTTCTATTATCCGCGACTGCTTTAAATTTCGTGTAATTCCCATTTTGAGCTCGTTCCAAGTCTAATTTAAGTGCCGTTTGTACCGTTAACTTCTAAAATCAAGCTTTTCGAGTTGGCAGGATCTTTTCCTAAAATTATTATATAAAAATATTAAATTTAAAATAATAATAATGATATAATCTATAAATTAATACTTTTATGGTTAGTATTTATGTACTTATCACTCGGCAAGGCTCCTAGAATCCCAGCCCTGCTTGGACTAGGGTTGTTGACCCGATTTTGCCCAGTTCAACACAGGTAGCTTGATGCCCAAGTTTATATATAAATTGGAAGGGTAAATCTCGGCTAGTCTCTTGCAAAAATATCAGATCTGCTTTGTGGCATTGAATTTAGATTTTAGAGTTTGATGCATGCTAAAATTGGAGGTAGTTCATTTACATGCATGCAGGCATTTCTCTTGAATGCTCAATCATATGCATAAAGACATTTATTTTGTTTAGAATTTGATTAGATGAAAATTGATTTAATCATTTAAACTCATTGCTTTATATATATATATATATATATATAGTTTAGGGCTCTCTTTTGTCCCATCGTTCGGATTTCCAATAAAGTTGTGTGTGCCCTAACATGAACGTTTGTGGCCCTCCTAACTTGTTAACTTATTTGGCTCCTGCATCTTCTAATGATTTGGATGAGCATTCAGAATGGTCAACTTTTACATTTTTAAATTTAGAATTGATTAGGTCTAAGTATAACCAAATTAAGCTTGTGTGTTTTTTAAGAAAAAACACAACGAATGAAAAAGGATAAAAGGATATGATAGAATAAACACATGCTATCTAAGACATAATTTAGATTCAATTTAGGTAGTGTTTGATAGGAAAAAGTATCCATGGATAAGTGTACGGGATAGAATTTATCCCCTGGCTATCCCTAGGGTATCCCTTGGCTATCCCATTGATCATATCAAATGCAAAAAGGTAAATCCATGGATAACCTTTTTTTACTCTTATTTGGAGGATAACTAGCTATTCCTACATTCTCTAGGGAATAAATTGAGGGGATATCCCATGGTTAACCATGGTTAACCATGGATTATCCGTTTGGTTAACTTTATTCCCTGCTATCCCTTATAGTTATGGCTTTTGGGAATAAGAGGGGATATCCTCTGGATATCCCCTCTTATCCCCTATTTCAAACACTAGCTTAAGTCCAAGTCTAACTAATATAAACCCCTCAGAAGTAGCAAAAAGCAAAGAAGCAGCAACAACCTCACTATATTATATAATTTAACCCACACTATTTATCAAGTCAAAATGGATACAAATAATATAGAATAGTAGTATCTGCCCTTTCTTAGATCAAATTGGATTTACTTGAAGCTCAACTTGAGTAAAGTAAATATGTCAAATCTTTTCTCTTGGTAATCCAGACAGACTCAACTTGCTCAAATCATGACCCTAAACATAATTTGCTTTTCATAGATTATTAGTCAAATTTCAAGTCCAATTACTTAGGAGCTCATTCTCTTTCCACGACTTTCCTAACCATGGTCATATTTTGGAGGATATTCTACTATGATTAGGTGGTTGGATGGGAAACCAACCTACCAATTATCTTGCTAGATTTGCTCTTACTTTAGAGATTACTTTGGACAATTTGCTTCCCTTCTTGGCTTAGCCTTTTGGCTGTTGCTGATGCTAAGGTAGTGTTTGAAATAGGGGATAAGAGGGGATATCCAGGGGATATCCCCTCTTATTCCCAAAAGCCATAACTATAAGGGATAGCTGGGAATAAAGTTAACCAAAGGGATAATCCATGATTAATTATGGGATATCCCCTCAATTTATTCCTAGAAATGCAGGAATAGCTGGTTATCCCTTCAAATAAAAGTAAAAAAAAAGTTATCTCATGGATTTACCTTTTTGCATTTGATATGATCAATGGGATAGTTAAGAGATATCCCTAGGGATAACCAGGGATAAACTCTATCCCATACACTATCCATGGATAATATTTTTCTATCAAATACTACCTAAGGGTACTCACTTCGTGAGGCTATAAATTATATTTATCCTTCTTGTTACCATAAAAAAACCATATAGGAGTTGCATCATAGAAATGTTAACAGAGAAAAAGGAAAGGAAGATATTTTACAGCAAAGTAAAGAAAAGAAGAAAGAATAAAGGTAAAGATAGGTTGAAACCTTTTTATTATGATAAAATTAAAACAACTTTATTATTTAAAAATTTTATAAAATATAAGACATAATAGAAGATATGTACCTGATTAAATAAAAGAAAATAGGTAAATGATGGCAAAATCCTTTGATATGAGAGTTTAAAAATTATTATTAAGTAGTTTTGAAAAGATATTGAAAACTTTTTTCATTTAATTTTTTTTTATTTAAAAAACTTTCAATAAGGATACCTCAATATTTTTTTTTTTACTTTTCATTCTTTTTTCTTTTCAACACTTCTTTTAAAAAAGTCTTTATGCATCGCACGTGTGGTGACAGAGATGCATGATCAATCCGTATGTTCGAGGCACACTTTATACATCGATCGATATAAAGTTCTTTTCCTTCTCTCAAGCAACCCTTTAATTCAGATCAATTTTATTATCATGACACAAAAAATTTAAAATGTATTTAGTGTAGCAGCAAAGGCTTCAACATATCTTTAGATTGGATCGAAACGTTCAAGCTCAAGCGTGGCAACTACATATTGGAATAGTCCAATTATTTTCTCTAACCCAAAGTTTAGTAACAAAGGTTTTGGTCACAGCCACAGAATCACTTTCAAGCTCCGAAGTCCCCGGCGACCGCGAGAGCGAGCGCACTGCGCACCCGGCGCGGTCCCACCCGTCCTATCATTCTATAAAATTCTCGGTACCGATCGATCTCCTCATCTCCGTTCGTCTCCTCTCCCCTTGCATTGATTGAAGTCGCGGCGGCTTCATCTCTTCTTCCATTGCCCCTTCTCTCCCCAAACCCTAACCCCAAATCCCGTCGAAAACTCGGGCAAAAATGGCAACGCGGAAGCTCCTCACACTCGGCCGCCGCCGCCTCCCCCTCCTCAACCCCTGCAGATCCGCCTCCACCGCCCCGCCGCCGTCTCCCCTCCGCCGCCGTTCCCGCCGCCGGCGGCCCCCGGTCATGCACTACGATCTCCTCGCCCGCGCCGTTAGCGCGAAGATCCAGCGCCTCGACGACCCCGATCCCCGCTTCCTCCGCTACGCCTCCCCCCACCCCGCCCTTGCCGACCACACCCCGATCCTCGCCGCCCCAGAGACCCGCGTCACCACCCTCGCCAACGGCCTCCGCGTCGCCACCGAGTCCACCCTCGCCTCCCGCACCGCCACCGTCGGCGTCTGGATCGACGCCGGCAGCCGCTTCGAGACCGAGGATACCAACGGCACCGCCCACTTCCTCGAGCACATGATCTTCAAGGGCACGGCGGATCGGACGGTGAGGCAGCTCGAAGAGGAGATCGAGAACATGGGGGGCCATCTCAACGCCTACACCTCCAGGGAGCAGACCACCTACTACGCCAAGGTGATGGACAAGGACGTCCCCAAGGCGCTCGAGATCCTCGCCGACATTCTCCAGAACTCGAGTTTCGACGAAAACCGGATCAATCGGGAGCGCGATGTCATCCTTCGTGAGATGGAAGAGGTGTATATGTTTTTACTTTTGGCGTGCTGCAGTTTTTGATGCGTAAATACCATTTTTATTGAAAAAAATCTGCTGATCCGTTTCGTTTCAGAATTATTAATAGTTTACGTATTATCTGATCGTTTAGTTGTCTCTTTTTTCTTCTTCTTCTTCCAGTTCTTTATATTTGAAATCTTAACATGATCATGAATATAGAAAATGTTTCATCTTATGCATATTTGGAAGTTGTTACTGCTGCGAAGTATTGAATTTGATTCCTGTTTGTGTTGGAGATTTATGATAAAATTGTAAACTATCTACTTTGTATTAGTAAATTCTCATCCCTTTGTCCAGCACATATTGTGGGCTACCATTGAGATCAGTGCGAGTTGTTTATGTGTGCTTCCTATGTGATAAAGGAAGTTTTTTTTTCTTTTTCTTCTTTAACTGTTAACTCACTGTTGTTTGACTATTATGTGTTTAATACTTAGGTTTTTATGTCAATATTGCAAGTTCTCTTTTTGTAGAGTTAGCTTGATGCTCTTAGGAAAGGTACTTCTGATTGAACTGTGCGGTGTCTGATTTGGACACTCTATCTGAGGCTCATATTGACAAAATTAGCGGAAATGACCCTAACTGAGTCGCTTTATTTAAAATCTAGATATATTTTGAATGTGAAACACATGCTAGCAAAAAAAAGTGTAAGAAAGTGCAACGTTCTTGGGTTGAAAAGAAAGGGTTCAGATGCCAAAATTCCACGATTGTTTGTGCTGGGGAAGAGTTGAAAATACCTTTTGTATGCTGATCGTTGGCTGAACCACAATCTAGTTAATTCTCACCACAGTGATGCTGATTCTATTGTCGCCTGCCATACGTTATATTGAAGTTGCATAGGCAACACACTAAACTTTTATGCTTGCTCCATTGCATTATTAAATCTGATAATTTGTCATAAACTGTTACTAGATTTTGATGATGGTTTCATGGTTGGGTGTGTTGAAGATATGTGTTCTCAGTGAATCGGCATGATGGTCTGATTCTTTGTGGACCAGATGGCATGCTAATCCATGAATTTTTTTGTGGAGCATGTCTTGGATGCTGTTGAATTTCATCAAGTATCGGAACTTAGATGTGAGTGTATGTACCCGTGTACAGATTGTTACACAAAATTTATGTGAAAGAATGACAGTTTAAGTTACTTAGGCAGTGTTTGATATGGGAGATAAGGAGTGATATTCCCTGGAATATTTTTCCTTATCCCCAAATGCTATAGCTAGAGTGGATAGGTCTGAAAAATTTAATCAGAGGGGATAACTCATATTTAACCATGAGTTATCCCCTGAACTTATTCCCTAGGGAACCCAGAAACAACTAAAGTTATCCCTTGATGGTAGATTTGTAATTTTAAAAAGGTGCTTATTCCCTCAGCTATCCCCTGGATAAATACTATCCTGTACATTTATCCAGGGATAGCTTTTGAGGTATCAAACACTACCTTAATTACATCATAAGGAGCTAGGCAGCTAAACTAACTCTTCTCTAGCAATCCTTTATGCAATTTGTTTGAGCATTAGTATTATTACTTTTTACACTGTCTGATGGGGTTATCTGTTGGAAATCTAAAAAAGGTGCTCATCTATGCTTGTCTCTGAGGATGGAATTTTATTGAAGAACTGTGGAAGGTGAACTGCTAATTTTAGGTAGTTCTGATATTTTTCTCCCTTGATATTCTCCCTCTGGGGTTCTGTTGAAAATTGTGAGGTGTTCATTCATTTTCTGGAATTCACTTCCGTGAACAGGTGGTGGTGGGGTTTTTTTTTTTTTTGGGGGGGGGGGGTTGGTATGTGATATTTGATACCTTTCAAAAGTTCCAAGTTTTGGTTCTAATATCTCTACATTTTTTTTCTTGTACTTTTAGTTATTTGAGTGAAATACCATTGTAGTGTTGAAACTTTGGATAATGGCTTGTTTTCTAATGCATTTTTCCTTTTTTTTTAATACGTAGAATGATTTACCATACTGCATAGGAAAGCTTGTACAAATCCCAGATGCTTCATCCTTGCTGAAAATTTATTTACATGCCTACTTCAAGCCCTACACAGATGTTTATAGAAAAAAATGTATTTGAGCTGGTTGCACATGTTGGATTCAAATATGAGCTTCACCTATATTTGTGCTTCCTAATTCTTGAAAGTCACTTACTGTAGTTTTTTGTTTCTCTTTTATGTCAAAATTCTCTTACAGATTGTATACTCTCAGCATTAACTTTTTTCCCTAAGAAAAACCATATGATTAGAATATGTGCTGATAATTTTTCAACATGTCTATGTGATAATAGAAACATATAGTCCTTAAATTATAGTGATATTGCATAGTGTTGCAGAGGTTAAGATATTTCATGCACTGTTCAATACTTCAATTAATTTGAGCAGTTAGTCATTCGTGCTTTGCATTTCTACATTTTGTGTAGCATAATTTATATTCATTTATTTTTTTACATTCAAAGCTGTGATGGATGATACTTTTAGAATGCTACAATGGATTAATGTTATGATAATGATTTATTTTTATTGTTTTGTAGGTGGAGGGACAAACTGAAGAAGTTATCTTTGATCATCTGCATGCAACAGGTTTCCAATATACTCCATTGGGCAGAACTATCCTGGGACCTGCTCAAAATATCAAGACAATCACAAAAGAACACCTTAAGAACTACATTTCAACTCACTATACGGCTCCTAGAATGGTGGGACACCTTGTGATGCTGGGGAGTCAAATGAGTTTATCTATTTAGTTGATTATTCTGAGTAAATTGTGTATAGATCTCTACTTGTCTGCATGATTTAATGTGGGTAGTTGCAACTTCTTATGTTCATTCCTATGTCAAACAATTATCCCTGTGCATTTTGCATACAGGTCATCTCTGCTGCTGGTGCTGTCAAGCATGAAGATATAGTTGAGCAGGTGAAGAAGCTGTTCACAAAGCTCTCAGCAGACCCTACAACAGCATCTGAGCTGGTTGCGAAAGAACCAACCTTTTTTACGGGTTCCGAGGTTGGTTGATTAATTTTGAAGTTCTCCAAGTTTGGGTTTTTTAAGACAAATTTAATTCCTGTCTAAGATGATATTTATTTGATAAACTCCAGGTTAGAATTATAGATGATGATATTCCACTTGCACAATTTGCGGTTGCATTCAATGGAGCATCCTGGACTGATCCTGATTCTATTGCTTTGATGGTCATGCAATCCATGCTGGGTTCTTGGAACAAAAGTGCTGGAGGTGGAAAGCACATGGGGTGGGTTCTATCATTCTTCTATTATTGCGAGACGCATCAAATCCCTCATATATTTTATATCTAATTCGGCACTCATGATATTTAACAGCTCAGAGCTTGGACAAAGGATTGCAATTAATGAAATAGCTGAGAGCATGATGGCTTTCAATACCAACTACAAAGATACTGGTCTATTTGGTGTTTATGCGGTTGCCAAGGTTAGTTGTTTCATCATTGTGCTCAAAGAAGTTTAATACAGATTCATTGGCATGGTGATCTTGTTTTTAGATTTACGAAATCACTGTAACTTTGCAACTATGTTGGTTAGAATGTAAAATAATTGTTTGATTACAATGCTCCTTGACAGGCCACTGGTACCATGATGATATTTTTCTTAATGGTCTCTGACATCTGTTTATTCCTTTGTGAAAACTTTGATGATCCAATGTAGACAATGAATTTTGGTATTGCAATTATTTTAGATACCGTATTGTATTTGTTTCATGTGTGTTTTTGTGAGTACTAAAGTAACAACAATTTGATGTAGCAGTTCAATATAAAACCTGATTTATTTTTAAAGAAATTTTGATTACTCCTTTGATTGGTTAGTTTTTTGATTTTGTGGTGGATAATCTTTCCTCATTGTGCTCCAGAACTTAATTAGACTGATGCATGAGGTTGAATTTTTATATTTTCCTGTAGTTTAAGATTTGAGTTTTGATTGGAGGTAAGCTTTAAAAAATTTGTTTCCATGCAGTAGTATGGGTTGAAAGATTATATGATCAGCTCCTGGGTACTAGGGATTCAATACTTTTGGTAAATTTTGGTGGTCATTACCCTTCGGTCCTTTCTTTTCCTTATTTCTGTTTTCTTTGGTACCAGCTTCTTACTTAACATGATCTTCATGGTATCTGTAAACTAACTTTTAACCCAGATTTCGATCATCATCCAATTGAGCTTCAAATTCCCTCATTTTGTTTTTAGAAATGTAACCTTGCACTCCAGTGTACCCTGTGATATTATTTCATTAAACTAAATGGGCTTTACATTAGGCAATTGGGTTAAAGAGTGTCGCACTAACATGCATTGGAACATAAGAGCTTTGTTGGAGTCAATGATGTCTATGACAATCTCTCTCCGTTAGGACCAAATATGCTTTCCTGATCAAAGACAGGAATCATAGCATGAGGACAATTTTCACAGATAAGGTGGTTATTGATCTTTAAGTGCTTTATAAGTAGGGGTTGTAAAATTGGATATGACATGCGAACACAATATGAACCTGACACAGAATAAGTAGATTTGAATTGACCTTAAGTAGGTTCGTGTCATAATCATGTTGATATGATTATGATATGGAATAATCGTGTCATGTCATGTGCAGTTAGGACCTATTTAATTAATGATGTTTTTAGCCTTCTCATTTTTTTTTTCCTTTTATATAAAGAGTACTTAATATGTAATTATGAAAAAAAGGAAGATTACTTTGTTTTTACTAAGTCGATCGTGTGCATTCGTGTTAGGTGATACTATTCATGTTAAAGAAGTTGTGCGTAACGGTCTAGTATGATCTATTTATTAAATGGGTTACATGTGTCGTGTCATGCTACCTATTTAATAATTGAGTTGTGTTCATGTTTGGATTTTTGACACGATTAATTAATTGTGTTGTGTTTGTGTCGACCTATATAATGCTATCTTAGTTTTGACACGACATGAATACAACATGGTAATTTGAACTGCCACTTTTATTTGAAGGCTCTCATAACTGCATATATAGCACTCTAGATATTTATTATTGAAGTTAGTGTTGGAAACAATGATCGAATTGAGGTTCAAGATGTGGAAACAAGATGTTGTGCCATACCCAACCATAACATGGAGGCAATATCTGATTTCTTCCCCCCCCTATTTCTAGGAATCCTGAGCTGTATAATACTTCAAGAAGAAAAACCTGTATGCATAGTTAATGTAAAAGAGAGCAATGAGCTCAATATGAATCTATCTTTCCATAGTACAAGAAACTCTAGGTTCAAGATGTAAATGTGTCCTGTTATTATGGAATTTATTCTCTAGCCAAAAACATGCTTAGGAAATTTTTAATCCAGTTTATGGCATGGATGTGGTGGTGGATTTGCATGGTTCATGGATCTAAGAATTGGAATCGTATATGAGTGGATGTGAACATGTTCATGTGGATTTAGGCTATAAGCTTTTCTTGGCTTAGCAGAATTGAAAGAACTAAAGAAAACTCTTTATCTTTCAGTTCATATACTATTGTTGCTAGTTTTTATATGAATGTTCATATCTTGGTAAGACTCTAAAATTCATTGCTAGTTTTTATAGGATTTTTTTGGAAATATGGAAGATATGCTTTTTAAAAGTAACGAAATTGTCTTCCCCTCCTATATGGGGTTGGCCTGTATAATTTAAGGGATGATTAAACACAACAACAAAGTCCTAATCCCAAACTAGTTGGGGTTGGCTATATAATCCGTTCTCTCCATTGAGCTTTTTGGGAATCATAATTTTTTTGTAAGATGTAAAGATTCTAAATCTTTCTTTATCGCTTCTTCTTAGTCTATTTCTTTTTTGTTTTGGATGTATCAACTCACTTTTTCGCACAAGTGCCTCTCTAGGTTTACATTGTACATGTTTCAATCATTTTAAGTATTCTTTCCATAATTTATCTTCAATTGGACCTACTTCTGCCTTTTTACGAATGGTTCATTTCTTATTTTATCTTTTTTATATTACCACGCATCTATCTCGACATTCTTATTTTTTTCATATTCATCTTATGTACATGTATTTTTTTTAACTGCCCAACATTCTGTCATAAAATATAATTGATCTTATGACTGTCCTATAAAACTCTTTCTTCAACTTAGAAGGTGCACTAAGGTTATATAATATTTTAGTTGCACTTCTCCATTTTATCTAACCTGCTTTGTTCCTAAGTACAACATTATCCTCAATTTTTTTTCTTATGAATAATTGATCCTAAATACCGAACATGATCATTTTTAGTAACTTTAGGTTTCTAATTTTTTCTCTACATTCATCTACATTTCTAATTGGACTAAAATTATGTTCCGTGTACTTTATCTTTGTCCTATTTAACCTAAAATTTTTAAATTCTAATGCACTTCATCATGATTCTAACTTACAATTAACTTTAGCCTTAATTTCATCTACTGGTATTATATTATTTGCAAGTAATATGCACCATGGAATATTATCCTTAATATGTATATAAGCTCATTTATAATTAAAATAAAAAGATAGGAACTAAGAGCAAATTCTTGATATAAACATACTATAATAGAAAATTCGTTAGTATTATCATTAGTACTTCTTATACTAATAACTGCCCATCATATATATCTTTTATTATATTAATATGCCTAACATGTACTTCTTTCTTTTTTAATGCTCACATAAGATTTTTAGGGACCGTATCATATGCTTTTTTCAAAGCAATAGAAACCTCATGAAGATTCTATTTTTTTTTGTCTATACCTTTCCATAACCTTTAAGAGGAAACTAGTTTTATAGCCGACCTTTCTAGCATAAAACAAAATTAATTTTATGATATTTTTGTAGCTTATGTTCAAGTACTCTCTTTTAAAGTTTTATAGTATGATTTATGAGCTTAATACATGATAATTAGAGTAGTTTTGAATATCTTTTTTATTTTTATAATTTGGTATTAATGCTTTCTTCATTTGTTAGATATCTTTTTAGTTTTTAAAATTTTATTAAATAAATTTGTTACGCATCACCTAAATATTTAAAACTTTTATAGAGATCTTATCAAGCCCTACAACTTTTCTACTTTCATCTTTTTTATAGCCTTTTTACTTCAGATGTCCTAATTTTACAAGTATTTACCGTAACTTTATTCTTAGTGAAACTAGTAAGGCATCCTGAATTATTTACATGATTTTTATTTAATAATTTATTATCATAGCTTCTCCTTAACCAATACTTTTTAATCATTATCTTTAATTTATTAACCTAAAATATATATATATCTTTTCATTTTTAGTTCCAGGCTGTGATATAATTCCTTATATGCCTTATATCTATCATTTCGTATCTTTTTTTTAACTTCTTTCTTAAACATCTTATAGTTTTTATATGCTTCTCCATTCTTATATTTAGATGATTTTTATGTCACTTTCTTTTAGATTTAATTGATAATTAAATCTTTTCATTTTACCACCAAGTTTCTTTACCATATGGTTCTTTTCCTTTTGACTTTTCTAGCACCTTTATAGTTACTTTTCAAATACTATGAACCATTTCTTTCCATATGTTATTGATCTCTCCATGTATACTCCTTTTTTCATCGCTCTATCTTTAAAAGTTATTAATTTTTTTTTTTCTAATTTTACTACCTAATTCTTGGATTCTTATACTTATAGTTGTTCTCTATATTTGAATACATACATTCATAACCATTAATTTATATTATGTAATTACACTTTCACCTAATATAACTTTACAATTTTACAAAATAATTGAGCAAGCTTTTTAGTAAGAAAAAATCTATTTGGCTAGCGTTATATATACTTTTAAAAATTATCAAATGAGAGTTCCTCATTTTAAAATATATGTTGGCTAATACTAAATCATATGCCAGCACAACTGTAAAATGATATTTTTCTCTTTATTTCTATTTTCGAATCCATAATTTCTGCATACTTTTTTAAATCCTATATTATACTTTCCTACATGTCCATTCAAATCTTCTTCGATAAATATTTTTTTCTTCGGTAGAAATCTCATAAATTAATCCATGCATATCCTCTCAAAAACTTTGCTTTGTTGCATTGTTTAAACCTATTTGAGGAGCATTGATAATATTTATTCACTCATCATCTAGCACTAATTTAATTAAATTTAATCTATCTCCTATCCTTTTGATGTTTACTTCTTCTTCTTCTAGGCTTTTATTTACAAGAATTTCTATTTTATTTTTATTCTTATCTTTACCTGTATGCCAAAGTATAAAACTATCATCCTCTTTTGCTTTTTCATCTATCCACTTGGTCTTCTACAAATAATTACGTTAATTTTTCTTCTAGTTATTGTATTTATTAGTTCTATTTTTTTTATTAATGATAATATATTTTAAGTTGCTAAATATATTTAATTTATTTTAATTTTAATTTTATTTTTTTGGACTAAATTTTTTAACCCATATCCATCCATGAAGGTGCGAGAATCCTTGCTTACTTTTTGTCACATACGGAGACTGGTGTGATGCGTCACTTGCAGGGATCGTCTTAGCCATTCTTGCCATTTCCACTGTACCAATTAATAATTATTGATTGACATTTAACAAGGCATCAACTTGAATTTTTTGAGGTTGAATTCTTGGACAAGGTAAAATTTGGGCAAGACACAGGTATGCCTTGAAGCTTCAAGGCCATTTAATGAGTACGGGACTCTTTGTTTTGGCCATGCATTGTATCCTCATTCAAGCAAGGAGCAACCCTCCTAGATTGTTTGAGAGAGAGGGCAAAGTTCAATTATTATTTTCGTGGAATATGGAGAATTGTGTCTGGTAGATGCACAATCATATAAGTCCTGGTGAAGAAATAAATAAATGACAATAATCATTATATTGTTTAGTTTGTTTTGTCATTTGATTAATAAGACTATATTGGATAGAAATAATTAAAAAAATATAATTATTTGTAATTAAAATGTTAACTTAGTCCTGAATAGAGCAGAATGGAGGAAGCAAATTCATGTAGCCGACCCGATGTAGTTGGGAAAAGGCTTAGATGAGTTGAGTTGATTAATAAGAACATCAAGGATAATACAAAAGCATGTTTGATCTGATGTTCAACATTGAATAAACAGTTGTATTACTGGTGCTGCCATTCTGCCTTTCTGTGTCCTTGATTCCAGAATTCATTCATAATAAACTGCATTATTCGCATAACTTTCAGATGTTGCATCTGCTATCCATTTGCATGATCACACCCTTAATAATGTACACATTTGCTTGCCACAATATTTTTATTCATTGAGCCAATGCCATTATTCATCACTTTGCTCTCTACTAGACTTGCATATCCCTCTCCTTATTGTGTTGTGATATTGCAATTTTGTAAGATTTATGACTGCCAATTGACTTGCATGAAATCTAACCTTGCTTTTTTTACAAAACTGCTGAGAGGATCTTATGTTATTTTCCTTTTTGGAACAAAAACTAGAGTGTGTGATTTGGTTATACTTTTGTGTTGAATCTATATTTTTACTTTTTTAAACCAGCCTGATTGCTTGGATGACTTGGCATATGCGATTATGTATGAGATAAGCAAGATGTCTTACCGGGTTTCAGAAGCTGATGTCATTCGTGCTCGTAATCAGGTATATTCCTTACCGCACTGAATTCACTTTATTATTAACCCTGAACTTTTCCATATGAATAAACATAAGCTAATTGAGGGGAGATTCATGTTCTCTATATTGACATGTGGAAATTAGCTAAGCTAAATGAGGAGAGAACTGCAGAATATCCTTTTGTTTTTGTCTCAAAACTTACGTTTTTAAATTGGTGATGTGGAAGATTACCATCCAAAACTTGATTCAAGTGATTTTCTGTATGACTAATCCATCATTCGGCTGTAATCTTCAATCAATTTGTTATTTCTGAAGGCATATATTACAACATGTTACAAATATCATGAACACATGCAAAAAATAGCCATATTTTTCATACTGGCAAGCGCTAAGAATAAGTGTGAGTCATATGGCTTCATGACCTATAAAGTTTTAATTGAATTTGCTATTCAATTTGCATGCAAGTTATCTCTATACTTTGCCCTGAGGGTGTTTATTATATTTCATTATTCACACATTGTTCTGCTAATTACTTTGTTATTATTTTCTGTTTACTCTGCATAAATGTTATATTTGTTCACTAATTGATATCCTTTTTTTTTTCAGCTGAAATCTTCTATTCAACTTCACATTGATGGTACCAGTGCTGTTGCTGAGGACATTGGTCGTCAGGTAAAATATCTAGACATGCTGTTGTGTTGAGCAGTGGAGGATTTTTCTGTAAGTTGCTTTCTTTCTTTCGCTTGCATGCTCAACTGTTTTTTTTTTTCCTCTTTTGTTCTTGCAGCTGCTTACTTATGGCCGTAGAATACCAGTTGCTGAGCTTTTTGCAAGGATTGATGCCGTTGATGCAAGCACTGTGAAGCGAGTTGCTAACCGCTTCATATTTGATCAGGTAAAACCTCACATATTTTAAAGAGTTATAAAATGGTGGGTGATAAATGTATAGATTTAGGAAGCAATATTGTAAAACATAGCGAAGTGTGAACCATGGCGCAATAGTAAACTTGCACCTTTATGATCTGAAGGTCATGGGTTGCAAATACAGCAATAGCTTTTCTTCATGTGGAGGTAAGACTACGTACATTTCACCTTAAAATTTGCAATGGCCCTGAGGCATAGATCTTGATATTTCTTAGACCATCAGTTGGCCATTTGAGGGACAGAATAGAATCAGTAAACTGATTACCCATTTCCAATCAAAATAGGCTGCCTATTTGGGGTTGGGACCAACTAGGGTTACTTTATCTGCGTTGCAGGTATTTGTAATAGGACCAAGGCTGTATAATTATATTTTTTACCCTGCAAGTTGTTCTAGATCAGTCTTTATTACATTAAATTATGAGATTGGTGCAAACAATATCTAAGTGGCTGTTTGATTCTATGTTAGTGAACTAGATACTTTAATTAAGGGTGTGTTTAGTATGGTGTGATCCATTCAGGGATCACTGAGGATTGGATGGAGATGATGATATCAACATGTTTGATTGTACCTAAGTAATTTTATATTGTAATGATTATATATCGCTCATCTCTAAAATCATTACCCAATCTACCGATCCTATTCTTGTTCATGGGATTGAAAATTACCACTACACAGTGATCTTGATTTGCGGTTTAGGGTCTAAATGTCTCTCATTCATATTAAAGAACTTAATATTATTTTCATATTAATATAATATAATTTAATATTTAAAGATTTTATGATACTAAGATAGTATAATATTATTATATATATAATATAATTACAGTATTATAATAGTTATAATAATGCTATGTAATATAATATTATGATTTAATTTAAACATTATAATAATAAATAATATGAAATAATGATGCATTATTATGTTATTTTGCAAAATATATTGGGAGTCATTTTTTAAGGTAAAAAGTGGTTAAGTAATTTTGATATTTTATGATTTATTCAGAATTCCCATAATATCTAAATGTTCTGATCTTAGATAATCAGAAATCTTAGATCATGAGGGAAAAAATCATCGTAGTATAAGGATCATCAGTGGTCATCATGGTCATCCTATTTGGTTATCCAATGCTCCTAAATTGTTTTTGATAGCTCCTTGCTGCATAAGAATTGCCAGTGATTAGCAACTAATCATCCATCATTAAGACAAGAGCCAGTTCAATCAATTGATTGGACCTTTTCTTTTGGAGTAGTTACTCGGGCATCTGTCAAATTGCATTACCAAAACCCTGTAAATTACAATATGCCTTTTTATTGTTATTTTTTGTTTTACAGGATGTTGCAATTGCTGCCATGGGACCGATCCAGAGCCTTCCTGATTACAACTGGTTCAGGCGCCGGACCTACCTGCTCCGATACTAAATTTCATTTAGTGATTGTTTCTGCTATAAAGTTGAAAAGTTTCTCGGAAGGGGCTTCCGTTGCAGGCAATGTTTGTCTGAAGGCTTTTAATGGCCGGAATTTTTCCTTTGTTTTCTGAAATTTATT
The DNA here is from genome assembly GCA_900491605.1 of Calamus simplicifolius. Lineage (NCBI taxonomy): Eukaryota > Viridiplantae > Streptophyta > Magnoliopsida > Arecales > Arecaceae > Calamus > Calamus simplicifolius. The sequence continues at coordinate 1,488,393 of UESW01003995.1, read as the reverse complement.
TTTGTGTTGTAACATCCAGATTCCTGTCGGTTAATAAGAATCCAACTGCATGGCTACTCCTTTTTGGCAAAGCTCCCATATCCTACTTGCGGATCGATTTATTTCTGTGGTAAGCTATGCATCAGGTGATCTCATCCATGCTGAATGTTGGAAGCTGCTGGTAGGACAAGATGTGGGACCTCAACATAAGCTGAGCTTCACAAGATCATATGGTGGTTGCAGGCTACTGTCGGATATACATACTGACGTTATATTTTCTCTCGCGTGCTGACTTCCTTAGGCGAGTCTGAATCTATATTTTATTATTCCCAGAAAATCGGAGTTAAAAGAATTGGATTCATCTTTATTTCCGGAGCGCTTGTATTGATAAGTGAATGAGAATCTATATATATCATTCCAAGGAAATTGGATTCAAACAATTAAATGTACCCTTATTTTCTGTATTTGTTTTAATGGATGCCACGGATCAACCGAACCAGAATTTTTTGGTATGGCTACAAGGTTGTAAACAATGACATCGGGAAGATTAGTACGGAAGGAAGCCATTGTTGCTTAAATGAACAAGTGGGAGAAGACATTAGTCCATAAGATGAATAAATCATTCCTTGGACCATATTGTCTATGCTGTTTCCCTTTACAGGGAAAATAAAAATTGTTGGGTTTGAAGGAAGATGGATGGTGGACGCCATATTGGACCAGGTTTATGCGAAGCAAGATGGCCACATCTTCCGCTTATTAATATATAGGGAATCCAGATCTGTATTTTTACTTTAAATCGAATACCATCTCTGCTTTTTTTTATTTATTTATACCCCATCACTCACATCCCTTCTTGAATTCATTAAAATAGATAATACATTAATTCTATTAAAATATAATTAATAACCATAGAATATGACGTTTTTGGTCTAAACTGAAGCCAGATAGTAAGAACTTATATACTAAATTAATAATTATAGTTACATTCTAAATTTAGATGTGTTGGTTTATAATAATAATTCTGCTCATGATTAAATAAAACATGTAGCTCTAATTTTCATTGCAGCAATTTGCATAAACAAAAAGATGATAAAACAAAAGTTTTTACTTGCTTTAATGTTTGTTTTACCAACTAAATAAGAGATTTTTTTTGTCTTTAATTAGTAGGGCATCTTTTTGGCATATCTCAAGTCCACAGGTTCGAAATCTTTGATTTATAGTTTGTGGAGAAGTATTAGAAGGTAGTTGCTTATTTTATCTTCAATTTTAGAGTTCTCAAATCCTTTTCATCCATAGGATTCTCAAATCTCTCGTCTCTATTGGAGAGGTAAAAGTAGAGGTGGGCACTGGGCCGTGCCGCACGGCACGGCCCAAGCCCTGATGGGCCATGCCAGGCACGGCCCGGCATTGCTACAGTACCGGGCCATGCCAGCACGGCCCGGTTTACCGGACCATGTCGGGCCCATAAAATTTTTTCTATCAGGCACGGCCCACCTGGGGCCTGACCCGTGCACAGCTCAAATAAAAAATTATAAAAAATATAATTTTTTTTGATAAATTAAAAATTTATTAGGAATATTTTTTTTTATTAATATAAAGCCACCATAATGGTGGGGGGTTTGGCATAGACCCCTACCAGTTTATTAATTTAAAATTAAAATTGTATAGAAGGGAGGGGGCTAGGCCTGACCTCTAGAACATAATACAATAAGTAAGAAAAAAATAGAAAGATCGCAACCGTCGGATCGATCATCGCCGATCGGGATGATGGCTTGGATCGATCACAACTATTGGATCGTCTCCGATGGGATAGATCGCAACCGTTGGATCGATCATCTCCGATCAGGATCATGGCTTGGATCGATCGCAATCGTCGGATCATCTCCGATCGGATCGATCGCAATGGTTCGATCGATCATCACCAATCGGGATCATGGCTTAGATTGATCGCAACCGTCGGATCAATCATCGCCGATCGGGATCATGGCTTGGATTGATCACAACCGTTGGATCGATCATCGCCGATCGGGATCATGGCTTGGATCGATCAAAGACGTCGGATCGTCTCCGATCGGATTGATCACAATGGTCCGATCGATCATCGCCGATCGGGATCATAGCTTGGATCGATCGCAATCGTCGGATCGTCTCCGATTGGATAGATCGCAACCATTCGATCGATAATAGCATATCGGGATCATGGCATGGATCGATCGCAACCGTCAGATCGATCATCGCCGATCGGGATCATGGCTTGGATCGATCGCAACCGTCAGATCGTCGCCGATTGAATGGATCACAACCGTCGGATCGATCATTGCCAATTAGGATCATGGCATGGATCGATCGCAACCATCGGATCATCTTCGATCGGATCGATTGCAACCGTCGGATCGATCATCCTTGATTGGGATCATGGCTTGGATCGATCGCAACTGTCGGATCGTCTCTGATCGGATTGATCGCAACGATCTGATCGATCATCATCGATCGGAATCATGACTTGGATCGATCGTAACCGTCGAATCGTCTCCGATCGGATTGATCGCAACAGTCCGATCGATCATTGCCGATCGGGATCATGGCTTGGATCGGTCGCAACCATCGGATCGTCTCCGATCGGATGGATCACAAATGTTGGATTGATCATCGCCGATCGGGATCATGGCTTGGATTGATCGCAACCGTCGGATTGATCATCACCGATCGGGATCATGGCTTGGATCGATCCAGACGTTAGATCGTCTCCGATCGGATGGATCGCAACCGTCAGATTGATCATCGCCGATCGGGATCATGGCTTGGATCAATCGCAGACGTCGGATCATCTCCGATCAGATGGATCGCAACCGTCGGATTGATCATCGCCGATCATGATCATGGCTTGGATCGATCGCAGACTTCGGATCGTCTCTGATCGGATTGATCGCAACAGTCCGATCGATCATTGTCGATCGGGATCATGGCTTGGATCGATCGCAACCATCGGATCGTCTCCGATCGGATGGATCGCAGCTGTTGGATTGATCATCGCCGATCGGGATCATGGCTTGGATCGATCGCAACCATCCGATTGGATAGATCGCAACCGTCGGATCGATCATCGCCGATCGGGATCATGGCTTGGATTGATCGCAACCGTCGGATCATCGCCGATCGAATGGATCGCAACCATCGGATCAATCATCGCCGATCGGGATCATGGCATGGATCGATTGCAACCATCGGATCGTCTCCGATTGGATCGATCGCAACCGTCAGATTGATTATCGCCGAATGGGATCATGGCATGGATCGATCGCAACCGTCAGATCATCTCCGATCGGATTGATCGCAATGGTCCGATCGATCATCGCCGATCGGGATCATAGCTTGGATCGATCGCAACCGTCGGATCATCGCCGATGGGATAGATCGCAACCGTTGGATCGATCATCCCCGATCGGGATCATTGCTTGGATCGATCGCAACTGTCGGATCATCTCCGATCGGATTGATCGCAATGATCCAATCGATCATCGTCGATCGGAATCATGGCTTGGATCGATCGCAATCATCGGATCATCGCCGATCGGATGGATCGCAACTGTCGGATCGATCATCCTCGATCGGAATCATGGCTAGGATCGATCGCAACCGTCGGATCGTCTCCGATCAAATTGATCGCAACGGTTCGATCGATCATCACCGATCAGGATCATGACTTGGATCGATCGCAACCATCGGATCATCGCCGATCGAATGTATCACAACCGTCAGATCGATCATCGCCGATCAGGATTATGGCATGGATCGATCGCAACCGTCGGATCATCTCCGATCAGATCGATCGCAATCGTCGGATCTATCATGGCTTGGATCAGCTGGCTGGTGCCTAGGCGCAAGTATGCTCCTGGTACCAGCCGTGCCATGGCACGGCCCACAAAATGGCCCAGTAGGGCCGTTCTGGATGGCCCTGCTGGGCTGTGCCATGGCACGGCCCACAAAATGGCCCAGAAGGGCCATTTTGGCACGGCCCAGCAATGGCCCTGCTGGGCCGTGCCAGGCATGGCCTGTGGCGCATTTCTTGATGGGTCACGGGTCGTGCCGAATTTGAATTTTTTTAATGGGTCATGCCTGGCACGGTAATTTTTTGGCACGATGGGCCTGGGCCATGTCTGGCATGGCACGGTCAGTGCCCATGCCTAGGTGAAAGCAGTATTTCTTGGTCATAATGGTCATAATCATCTTAATAACTTTTGTGCCGATATTCAAGTAATACAGCTTTGTTATGATCGAGGTTTTAATTACTGTATTTATAGAAGAGCTGTTAGTTTAGGAGAGTGAAGGTATATTTGATCTAGTTAAAAAAAGAAAAAAAAATGGATGAGTGGAGTTCAAGGCAATCAGAACTTAGAAGGGGGCGAACGATGAGAATAAGACTAAGATTGATAAGCAAATGCTTTGGAGTGGTAGTGGTGGGGCTGAAGATTTGAATAATTAAATTAGAAACTTAAACAAAAAAATGAATTATTTATTATTATCCTTCTTAATTGAGATTACTTGGTATTATGATTTTAAATAAGCATCACTAATATTATATTTTAATTGAATTAATTTAATATAATATAGTAAAGACAAGAATGTTTATTATATACATGCGTCAAACATTATTCAATGCTTTTAAACGTAGATGTTCTTTCTTCTTAGGTATTGAAATCATTTTTCTTATTTAGTGCATTTCTTTATTCGATCCTTTAAACGTAGCTTAGGTTGAGGCGGAGAAAGGTTTGATGGTTATGATGCCTGATCATCTTGAGTTGACGTTCTTGAGTGTCAGTAAACGAGCCATGAATTTAGTGAATAAACTTCGCCTCAACTTCGAAACGTGCAAGAAGTCCCGGGGATCGGATTTTTGATGGGGACCCTCCGACGCTCAAGTTAGTGATCAGAATCACAACCATGAGTTTTTAGGAGCTCGAATGAGTATGAGGAAGAAGATCAAAAAAAAATCTTTAAGTGTTTGCTTGAGTGTTCATACCTTAGTTCGGGATCCCTCTTACATGTTTTTGTTGATCCTTTGAATTTGCATGACTTCCTTGATAAGATTGGCATCTTATGATGAGCCATGACTTTTATGAATGGAATGTCAGAACTAGTGAGATTGAATTCGTCTCATCTAAACTGGGTGATCGGTACTTCATAACAGATGATCACCTTTTGGGGGCTCATTTGGCCAGAATCATTAATGCTTCATAATGGATGATGAATTTTTGAGCTTATCGGATCAGAGTCATTAATGCTTCATGATGGATGGTGACTCCTTGAGCTTGCACTAGAACCAATGGAGTTTATCTCATTAGACAGGCATGAGTCAGAGATGACTATTAGGCCTGGCCTTGTCAGAAGTGAAGGCTTGCTTGGGAAGCTGAAGTTAATCTTGAAAATAAAAGAAAATAAAATAGAATAAAATGAGGCTTGGGGCTGCCTAGGAGCCGGGGCCGTTTAGAAACTGGGGCTGCCTTAGGGCCACTTATGAACTGGGGCCACCTTGGGGCTGCCTAGGAACTGGAGCCATCTTAGGGCCACTTATGAACTGGGGCCATCTAGGAAGTAGGAACTGGGGCCGCCTAGGAACTGGGGCCGCCTTGGGACCACCAAGGAACTGGGGCCGCCTTGGGACCGCCTAGGAATTGGGGCTGCCCTGGAGCCGCTTATGAACTGGGGCCGCTTATGAACTGGAGCCCTTGGGGCTGCCTAGGAACTGGGGCCGCTTATGAACTGGGCCGCCTAGAAATTGAGGCCGCCTTGAGGCCGCTCGCACCCTAACGACTCCCGCCGTTAGATAATTTTTGGCCGTTAGCCCCCATGTAGCTTTTACCAGCCACATCATATGCCCCCCCGCTTCTGAGTCTTAGCGCTCACGCACGCAGCACTTGCCAAGGGAAAGGAGCGCGAAATCTCTTGCTTTGATGGGTCTAGCGTGCCATAAATTAGCGAAGGCAGGCGTGTGTCTCTGAGGAGATAAAGTCTTTTTGAAGTCTTTTCATCATTTAAGAAATGGCACCAGGTGTGATGTGGTCTACGGGGAGATTGAGGAAAATATCCCTCGAGCACCAAAAAAGGTGGAGCATCATTATTGGATTGCTCTCCTATGTGTTCCATCATTGGGCGTGGATCGTGCCACTTATATGTTACCGAGGCATCGTATTTCGAACAACAAGTATTTGTGGACAGTTGGATGATACCTCCATTCATGAGTTTCTGCGTAGCACTGTAGTAGGCGGAACATTTAAAAATTATGTATAAAGATCGTCCCTCTTGCCCCTTCGACCCTTTCACACCTTCATTACCTTCCTTGTGCCCTCTTTGCCTCCTGAGTCTTGGGTCCTTGCCTCTGTCTCTTTAATTTTCAGGTCAGTTTCCTTTACTTTCTTTGTTCTATTCTACCATAGATTCTAAATCCCGTAGTAAAGGTAAGAGCCCCATGATCGAACCCTTCAGGAAGGAGATCCTCTAAGCACGATGTCGAGCTCCTGGTGGCATTTTCATTCACGAACGCCCGGCGACCGCAACCCAAACATCATCTAGGGCTCCCCCTCCACCACCTAGGGCCTCTTCCCAACCTCCTAGGGTTTTCTCTCGATTGTTTAGTCATGTGGCATCTCCTTCGGTGACCCTTTCTGAGTCTGTAGGTCCGGAGGAAATAGCCTCCACCATGACCACCCAGGACATAAAGAACCTTAGGGCTCAATATGAAATTTTTGATAGTGTCTGCATCTCCGCTCCCCGCTCTGGTGACAAGGTAACCTCCAGCTAGTCTGGTGGAATCACTTTGCATGAAGAATTTTTTAAAAGTGGGCTTCGTCTTCCTCTTCATCCCTTCTTTCCGAACCTTTTAGATAAGTATGTCCTTATTCCGGTGCAGCTAACTCCGAACTCCATTTGGATTTTTCAATTGTTGGTCTAGATAGCAACCCAAGAGGGGGGGTGAATTGGGTTTTTTAAAAATTAAACTCTTTTGAATAGATAACCCCCAGCGGAAATAAAAACTTAGATTCACAGATTTAAAACTAAGCAACTATAAATGAAGAGTTGAAGATAAAGAGACAATCACGGCAAACACAATAGATTTTATAGTGGTTCGGTGTACCTACACCTACGTCCACTCCCAAGTACCTCTTGGGTCACACTATAATCAAACTGATTACAGCAGAGTTATTTTGCAAGCTCACAACTCAAACTTATTGTTTTCCCGGCGCACAACGAACCCAGCTGGTTTTCAAGGCTCACCAGCACAAAACCTAAAACCACAAGCTAACGCTTGCACAAGGCTAACAACCTCAGCTTGAATCAATCACCAGATTGACCCAGCAAACCGTATTTTGATTTTACAAAAGCAAACTGCTCCTCCAATGAGCAAATATACAATAATGAAACAATAAATAGAGATTAGGAACCAAAGCCTGATTCGAAGATCTTGGTGGCTTCTTCCTTCTCTTCCTTTGAATGGATCTTCCTTTGAATATGCTCTTGAGGTTCAGAAGATTGAAAAAACTAGGGCTTCTTCCTTCTTTTGAGATTTCTTCTAAGTAGAACAACAAAGGCTTGGAATCTCTTTCTCTTCTCTTGGGGAATGAGTATGATCTTTCCTTACAGGTTTTCCCTCTTTTCTTTTCTGATGGATCTCAAGGATTTTCTCTATTCTTTTCTTTTTGCCTCTTTCTTGTCTTTTCTCTCTTCTCATTTGGGATGCAATCACCCCTCTTCTTATAGATTCGATTAATCCACAAATAGTGCAAAACTATCCGTTAGAAGCAAGTGAAAAAGGATTAGATCCATAAATAACAATAGCCGTTGGGATTAAAATTGATAAAGTTAAAGTTTAGAGTCGTTCTGACAGTTCTGGAGCCGTGTCTGACATTCTGGAGTCGGCTCTGTTTTTTGGAGTCGGCTCTAACTCGAAATAATTTAATCCGCTCGATCTGGAGTCGTCTCTGACTTTTCTGGGGTCGACACAAAATTCTTCTGGAGTCGACTCTAACAGTCCGGGAGTCGACTCTAAGTCGTGGCCTGAAAATCCAACGTTCTGTTGTTTCTGATAGAGTCGGCTCTCACAGTCCCGGAGTCGACTCTAAGTCTGTGCCATTTTCGGAGTCGGCTCTGCGATTCCATGTGTCGACTCTAATGTCTGCAGTCTTACCTTGACATTAGATTCAAACCAGAACTTGATTTTCCTTCTTGATTTTGATCATTAATTAGACTTATAAACTGAAAGACTTAATCAAAATCATTAGTAACATCAAATGTTATACTCAAATAGTTTTGTTAATCATCAAAATCCTCAATTGGGTCAACAATCTCCCCCTTTTTGATGATGACAAAAACTTTGAGTATATGCATTAAAGAAATTCATTTGAATTGAGAATTTAAAGCTTAGAGACTTTGTAATAGAGAATTTGATGCCAACATTTAAAATGAATAAAGATAAACAAAACATGACATCAATCAAAATGATTCAACTTTTATATGGAGAAATTTATTAAGCTCCCCCTGCATTGAATAACTCCCCCTATGTAGATAGACTGAATTTTTTCAAAAAATCTCTCATTCTTTCTATTCTCAGAATTGTTCTTCATTTCTTTCTCTTCATCTTTCTTTTATGCATTATCTTAAAAATTCTCTTTTTCCTTTTTATGCATTATACACTCATCTCATTATACTCTCTCCCCTTTTTTGTTATCAACAATAAGGTGAGTTTTAAAAGCAAATAAGGAATGTTATCAAAGCGAGGATGTTGGTTCGAATAGATAAAGATAGGAATTGACATTCATTGACATTCAATCAAAGATAAATTTGTAATAAAAGTGTAATATTCATTCAACCATTTGTACTCCAAAGCAAGATCTATTACATGTATTCAAAAAAAGACAGATTTAAGTAAATCCTATATACATGCTAAGAAAGAAACAAGAAATCCTAAGATACAACCTAGGATTGAATATCAAATATGCTTGTACACTATTTTCTTTAGATGTCCGATCATCTCCATAACATCATCTTTTTGGGTTTTCTTAAAGCTTTCAAGACATGCTTCAATCTGAGAAACGGCAAGGTCAATATCTTTCTTTAGTTGACTTGTAGCATGAAGATACTTTCCAGAACCGTCAGCAATCCCTTCCATCCTTTCAAAAATACTATGAAGATCAGCACTAAAGGATTCGACGGAATTGCTAAGTGAAAAAGAAATCATGTCGAGTCTTGAATTAATCTCATCTTTAATTGATTGAACTCTTCTCTTAATTTACACATATCATTTGTTCTTACACTATCATACTCAGCAAGTAAAGCCTGAGCTGACCAATTTGCTCCTCAGAAAATCTTTCTGATGCCATTGCTGACTGATGTGGAAGTTGAGAGCTTGGTCCAGCTTCTGAGGGTCCAGCAGGTGGTCCAGTAGAAGGTCCAGCAGAAGGTCCAGCAGAAGATGGTCCAGCAGAAGGTTCAGGAATGTCTTCTCCTCTGACTTCCTCAACTCTAACTCCTCAGCTCTGGCCTCATGTCCTCTTTTAATCCAGTTTCCATTTTCTTTTCTAAAGCCCATTCGGTGAATAGTAGAGACACTATAATAATCTGTATGTCTTAACTTTCTTAGTGGCTCATTGTCCATTATAAGAACACCTTGGCTTCTGAAAACTAAAGTTAAAACCATACCATATGGCAATGTAGATCTCTTCTTAGTAGCTGCCTCGCCATATAGCCTATCATCATCTCAGCAAGATTTAAGGTCTACCAGTGAGTATGCAGTCCATTAATAAAACGTCTCGCTCCGAGACATACTCAAACCTTCCGATTTTAGGAAAAAGAATCCTCCCACAGATATTGTGAAGCAGTCTGAGTTCTAAATTAAGTTGATTTGCTAAAATTTCCTCAAACTCAGAAACTTCTCTTCCTAACATCCTTGATAGAGCTCCTCCTCTATCTTCATGATGATATTCAATAAGTCCAACAGTAGGCATTTCCAATAAATTACCAAGAAATTCGGCTGTGATGACTACCTTTGTTCCTCTTACAACACTTACTAATCCTCCCTCTCCTCTACTTAAATCATTATAAAACTCTCTTACTAGGGCGGGGTAGGTAGGAATATCCAAAGAGCAGACCTTCTCCCATCCCATTTCTTGCAACAATCGCCCAATAGCAAAGCCTTCGGAAATAAAGAAGTTGAAATCGACTTTCCTTCCGGTTGTAATGGCCTTACCAGCTAATTGGTCGACTTTTGGAGAAGATGGTGAGGGTGGAGAGTCATCTTGAGTGGCAGATGAAGAAGATGACGAAGGTTGCCTCCGATTTGAACGGCGCTTCGTCGGAACAGTCGAACCACCAATGGTAGCACGCCTTTTGGGAGCCATTGGATTCGATTGGACTGAGTAATCAAGGTTTTGAGGGATTTGGAGGGTTTGGAATCAGTTTGGAACGGCTTGAAAGTAGTTTAGGAGACGATAGAAATCGTTTGGGGTCGACTCCGCCCTTTTTATTTTGACCTAGTTCCACTTAGAGTCGACTCCCGAAAACGAGGTGTCGGCTCCAAACCAGAGAATCTGTCAGCGCCCGAATTAGAGTCGGCTCTACAGAAGCCAGAGTCGGCTCTAATTGCCCAGACAGAACATCAAAATAAGAAGGTGTCGACTCCACAAACTGAAGGTGTCGACTCCACAATAGTTTCAGAGAAAAATCAGATTTTCAAGGATCTGAAACTGATCAAATTAATCATCAAACTCTAGATAAGTGTTCCTTATCAATTGGGGAAACAATAAATCAACTTTCTAGATAAATTTCCTTATTGAACATAGAGGATTTTCAAGAAATTATAGAAGTCTAGATAGTTGTTGTCCTTAGGAGTTTCAGAAAATTATTCTAAAGGATCACAAACTCCTAATTCTCCTCTAAGATAGCAAAATCTCTCCTCACTCAAAGGTTTGGTAAATATCAGCTAATTGATCATTAGTATTAACATATTCAAGACAAACATCTTTGTTAGTTACATGTTCTCTAATAAAGTGATGTCTAATTTCAATGTGTTTAGTTCTTGAATGTTGAATTGGATTTTTAGTTAGATTGATAGCACTTGTATTATCACATTTAATAGGTATTTTATCAAGTGTGATACCATAATCTTCAAGTTGTCGCTTAATCCAAAGGATTTGAGCACAGCAACTTCCAGCTGCAACATACTCTGCCTCAGCAGTGGATAATGCAACCGAATTTTGCTTCTTGCTAAACCAAGAGATTAAGTTACTTCCTAAAAGTTGGCATACCCCACTTGTACTCTTTCTATCTAACTTACAACCAGCATAGTCAGAATCAGAATAAGCAATCAATTTTAAGGTTGAGTCTCTAGAATACCATAATCCTACATTTTTAGTTCCATTTAAGTATCTAAAGATTCTTTTAACAGCAAGTAAATGTGATTCCTTAGGATTAGATTGATATCTTGCACATAAGCAGACAGAAAACATGATATCTGGCCTACTTGCAGTTAGATAAAGAAGTGATCCAATCATACCTCTGTAATGCTTTTGATCTACTTTCTTACCTACTTCATCCTTGTCCAGCTTGCATGAGGGACTCATTGGCGTACCAAGAGGTTTAGCAGATTCCATACCAAATTTCTTGAGTATTTCCTTTGTATACTTTGTTTGGTTAATGAAAATTCCTGCTTTCTCTTGTTTGATTTGAAGTCCAAGGAAGAAGTTTAGTTCTCCCATCATGCTCATCTCGAATTCTCCCTGCATTAGCTTAGCAAATTCTTGACAAAGAAGATTGTTAGTAGCACCAAATATAATGTCATCAACATAAATTTGAACGATTAATAAATCCTTTCCTTTTCTTTTTAAAAACAATGTTTTATCAACATTTCCTCTAGAAAAGTCATTTTCAATTAAAAATTTACTTAATCTATCATACCAAGCTCTAGGTGCTTGCTTTAAACCATAAAGTGCTTTGTGTAGTTTGAAGACGTGGTTTGGAAATTCATGATCTTCAAAACCAGGAGGTTGTTCAACATAAACTTCCTCATTTATAAAACCATTTAGAAATGCACTTTTAACATCCATTTGAAATAAGTTGAAATTCATATGACATGCAAATGCAAGTAGTAGCCTAATGGCTTCTAATCTAGCAACAGGTGCAAAAGTTTCATCAAAATCTATACCTTCTTCTTGATTATATCCTTTTGCAACTAGTCTAGCTTTGTTTCTAATTACTATGCCATTTTCATCTAATTTATTTCTAAATACCCATTTAGATCCTATTATAGGGTGATTTTTAGGTCTTTCAACTAGGGTCCAAACTTGATTTCTAGTGAATTGGTTTAATTCTTCCTGCATTGCTAACATCCAATAACTATCTTTCTCGGCTTCCTCTATAGTCTTAGGTTCTATATGAGATACAAATGCAAGATGATTATTGATATCTCTCATTGATGATCTAGTCCTTACACCTTGAGATGGATCACCTATGATTAGGTCCTTAGGATGACCATAAGCATATCTCCAATCTCTAGGTAGATCTTGATCATTTTGAACAGTATCAATACCATCATCCTTAGGTGAGTCATCATCCTTAACTTCAGGTTCTTGATCTGAAGATACATTTAATTTTTCAATATCTCTTTCAATCAAAGATGTATCTTCCTCATCATCAATTTTATCTGAACTTGATGCTAAAGACTCATCAAACACTATATGAATGGATTCTTCTACAACTAAGCTTTTCTTATTAAATACTCTATATGCTTTGCTAGATGTAGAATATCCTAGGAAGATACCTTCATCAGACTTTGCGTCAAACTTCCAAGATTATCCTTACCATTGTTATGAATAAAACATCTACAACCAAATGCATGAAAATAACTTAAATTTGGTTTCCTATTGATCCAAAGTTCATAGGGAGTTTTCTTAAGGATAGGTCTAATTAGGGCTCTATTTAGAATGTAACAAGCTGTGTTTATAGCTTCCGCCCAAAAATATTTTGGAAGTTGGCTTTCACATAGCATGGTACGGGCCATGTCTTCTAAAGTCCTATTCTTCCTTTCTACAACTCCATTTTGTTGTGGTGTTCTAGGTGCAGAGAAGTTATGATGTATGCCTTTTTCAAAACAAATTTTTCAAATAAGTGATTTTCAAATTCAGTTCCATGATCACTTCTAATAGACACTATGGTAGTGTTTTTCTCATTAGTGACTTTCTTAACAAATTTCATGAATATTGAGAAAGTCTCATCTTTGTGAGCCAAAAATATTACCCAAGTGAATCTAGAGTAATCATCTACTATCACTAGACCATATTTCTTTCCTCCTAGACTTGTGGTTCTAGTAGGTCCAAAAAGGTCCATGTGTAGTAGCTCTAGTGGCCTAGTAGTTGAAACAACATTCTTAGATTTGAAAGAAGTTCTTGTTTGTTTTCCAAATTGACATGCATCACATATTCGATTATTTTTAAAATTTAGTCTAGGAATACCTTTAACTAAATCCATTTTTAATAATTTGGAAATTAGGTGTGTGCTTGCATGACCTAATCTACGATGCCACAGCCAACCAATCTCATTCATTCTAGCATTATCAGCAACTAAGCAATGATTACTTGGAGATAAATTACTCAAATCAATTAAGTACACATTGCCATAGCGTTTACCAACAAGAATAATGCTATTATCAATGGGATTAGTAACAGTGCAAATAGAAGCTTCAAAGGAGACCTTGAAACCTTTGTCACACAGTTGGCTAATACTTATTAGATTATGTTTAAGTCCATCAACATATAAAACATTATCAATATGAGTAGATGGAGTAATTTGAATCTTACCAATGCCCATGATATGGCCTTGACCATTATCACCAAAAGTAACTACTCCACCTCTTTTTGATTCAAGGGTGATGAATTGATCTTTGTCACCCGTCATGTGTCTTGAGCAACCACTGTCCAAGTACCATTTTCTTTTCAGTCTGATGGCTGCAAGACACTCCTGCAAAATATTTATGTCTTAATTTTAGGTACCCAAGCCTTCTTGGGTCCTTCATGGTTAGAAGCATTAAAAATTGTTCCTTGGAAACCCAAATCATCTTTTTTTTTAATGAGAAGATTTACACATATATGATTTATGTCCTTTATCTCCACATTTAAAACAAGTAATGTTTAATGATTTTTCAGCATGTACAAAAATGTTTTTCAATGATTTTTGCTTTTTAAGTGGATTATATCCTAATCCAGCTTTATCAAAAAAACCTTTTGATTTTCCAAAATCATATTAAGTTTGATAGAGCTTAGTGTAAATTTATCAACTATAGGCTTAAGTCTATTAACTTCATTTTTCAAACTTTCTTTTCTTTTATTAAAAGTTCTTTATCAATAACATGCTTTTCATTTTCTAATGATAGTTTTTGCATTTGAGTTTTCAAATCTTTGTTCTTTGAACTTAGGTTTGTAAAATCATCCATTAATTCATAAAAAGCACTATGTAATTCATCAAAAGTGAAGTCATCAAGAAAACTCGGACTTACCTCATCGTTGTCCGCCATGAAGCATAATTGGCCATTTCACTATTTTCTTCTTTTTCGGAACTTGTACTTTCCGAATCGCTCCATGTGGCCATCATTGCCTTCTTTTTGAACCTCCGGGTGCCTTTCTTTAGTTGAGGGCATTCAGATTTAAAGTGACCCGGCTTCTTGCATTCAAAACAAATAACTTCCTTTTCTTTGCCCTTGTCCTCATCTTTTCTTGCAAAGGGCTTTTTCTTTTCAAACTTCTTCTTCTTCATGAATCTTTTAAATTTTCTTGTGATGTGCCATGTCCTCATCATCACTTTCATCCTCGAATTCATGAGGCTCTTCCATATATTCAGAAATTTTAAGAGCCATATTTCTTTTCTTCTTTGACTCATCTTCATCAACATGTTGCTTGATTTGAAGCTCATGAGTCATCAAGGATCCCAACAGTTCTTCTAGGGGTAGTGTACTTAGATCCTTTGCTTCTTGTATTGCCGTCACCTTAGCTTCCCAAGTCCTAGGCAAGGAACGCAAGACCTTTCTCACAAGATCAGAATTATTATAAGATTTACCAAGACTTTTTAAATCATTAACTATGTCAGTAAATCTTGTAAACATATCAGCAATAGATTCACATGCATCCATTTTAAACAATTCATATTTATGAACTAGCATGTTAATCTTGGATTCCTTGACTTGATTTGTTCCCTCATAGGTAACTTCAAGTCTATCCCAGATTTCCTTAGCAGAAATGCAAATAGATATGCGATTGAATTCATTTGCATCTAATGAGCAGTATAAGACATTCATTGTTTTGGCATTGAGTTGTGCCAATTTTCTATCATGTTCATCCCATTCCGTTTTCGGTTTAGGAATCTCCATGCCATTAACTCTAGCAGTGGGTGTATGTGGTCCATTGACTATAATACTCCATAGATCATAGTAAAGTGCTTGAATAAATATTTTCATTCTAGCTTTCCAATAACCATAGTTAGAACCATTAAACAAGGGTGGTCTATTAGTAGATTGACCTTCGAAAAAAGATGAACCAGCTTGAGTTGCCATGTGGATCTTTGACTCTTGATCGTTAGATCAAATCAAATGAGCACTAGCTCTGATACCAATTGTTGGTCTAGATAGCAACCCAAGAGGGGGGGTGAATTGGGTTTTTCAAAAATTAAACTCTTTTGAATAGATAACCCCCAGCGGAAATAAAACTTAGATTCATAGATTTAAAACTAAGCAACTATAAATGAAGAGTTGAAGATAAAGAGACAATCACGGCAAACACAATAGATTTTATAGTTGTTCGGTGTACCTACACCTACGTCCACTCCCAAGTATCTCTTGGGTCCACACTATAATCAAACTGATTACAGCAGAGTTGTTTTGCAAGCTCACAACTCAAACTTGTTGTTTTTCGGGCGCACAACGAACCCAGCTGGTTTTCAAGGCTCACCAGCACAAAACCTAATACCACAAGCTAACGCTTGCACAAGGCTAACAGCTTCAGCTTGAATCAATCACCAGATTGACCCAGCAAACAGTATTTTAATTTTACAAAAGCAAACTGCTCCTCCAATGAGCAAATATACAATAATGAAACAATAAATAGAGATTAGGAACCAAAGCCTGATTCGAAGATCTTGGTGGCTTCTTCCTTCTCTTCCTTTGAATGGATCTTCCTTTGAATATGCTCTTGAGGTTCAGAAGATTGAAAAACTAGGGCTTCTTCCTTCTTTTGAGATTTCTTCTAAGTAGAACAACAAAGGCTTGGAATCTCTTTCTCTTCTCTTGGGGAATGAGTATGATCTTTCCTTACAGGTTTTCCCTCTTTTCTTTTCTGATGAATCTCAAGGATTTTCTCTATTCTTTTCTTTTTGCCTCTTTCTTGTCTTTTTCTCTCTTCTCATTTGGGATGCAATCACCCATCTTCTTATAGATTCGATTAATCCACAATTAGTGCAAAACTATCCGTTAGAAGCAAATGAAAAAGGATTAGATCCATAAATAACAATAGCCATTGGGATTAAAATTGATAAAGTTAAAGTTTAGAGTCGTTCTGATAGTTCTGGAGTCGTGTCTGACATTCTGGAGTCGGCTCTAGCTTTTCTGGAGTTGGCTCTAACTCGAAATAATTTAATCCGCTCGATCTGGAGTCGTCTCTGACTTTTCTAGGGTCGACACAAAATTCTTCTGGAGTCGACTCTAACAGTCCGGGAGTTGACTCTAAGTCATGGCCTGAAAATCCAACGTTCTGTTGTTTCTGATAGAGTCGGCTCTCACAGTCCCGGAGTCGACTCTAAGTCTGTGCCGTTTTTCGGAGTCGGCTCTGCGATTCCATGTGTCGACTCTAATGTCTGCAGTCTTACCTTGACATTAGATTCAAACCAGAACTTGATTTTCCTTCTTGATTTTGATCATTAATTAGACTTATAAACTGAAAGACTTAATCAAAATCATTAGTAACATCAAATGTTATACTCAAATAGTTTTGTTAATCATCAAAATCCTTAATTAGGTCAACAACCTCCGTGATGCCACAAAGCACCGGTGGTTAGCGCAGCACCAGTGTCGCCAACATCGGCACCCGATGAGCGCTATATCCCCTTAGTCGTTGTCATTCATTCATTCATCATCATTTTCAAATTTTTTTTGACTCTAATCTTTGTTCCTTTGCACATAAATGAAATTTTCTCCTGACTTCCTGGTGTCGGGCCTTCGAAAGAGGAAAAAGGCTACCGGTGACACAGCGAAGGTGGTGCCTAAGAAGCCTCATCAGGAAGAATAGGGCGGGTCATCCTGGCCTCCCACGGCCCTTCCACAATTTCTGAGACTACCTCAGTGGAAGAGCCAAGAATGGAGGATCCCTTTGTCGAAGAACCAATGGCAGGGGCTCCTCCCGTCGAGGCTGAGGCGGGGCCATCTAGGTAAGAACCTCCGGCAGCCGTCGAACTTGGAGGTGAAGCCGCACCGGAGGTGAGGGTTAGGATGCCTCCGGTGGTGAAAGTTAAGGATGAGGCCCCGTCGGCCACCCAACCGATATTGGAGGAAGGGGGGACACCCCCCACCAGTGAACCCAAGGATCGGCCATCCCGGGTGACAACGATGAATCATGGTCGGCTGGCGAAGCGTGTTTTGAGGCGGTCCAGCCTCCCAGGTTTTCAAGCCGATTTCTATCGTTTGCCTCCCGCTGATTCTTTCGACACCCTCTTCACCGCCTTCCTTCAGGTATGTTTATTGACTTAGTTGTCCCTTTATTGGGTTTAATCAGAGTTTTTAAGCGATCGCTTTGCACAGATGTCCAACGACCTCTTCATTCTCCGGACGTCTATGCCAGAGCTGCCAAAACCTGGGCCAATGCCTTGGCTAAGGAATTGGCCGAGGTGCGAGCTCAAGAGGTGAAGGCGTCAAACGAGCTTCAGGTTGCCCAGGAGGGGAGTAATTTTTTGAAGACCCAGGCAAAGGCAGCCAAGAGTAAGGCCAGAGTAGCCGAGGCTAAGCTCATCGAGGCCATAAGGAGGCTTAAGCCGGTTGAGGAGAGGCTGGAGGAGGCTCTCCTTAAGTTAGATCATGCTGAGGAGAGGGTCGACAAAGTCGAGTCAGAGGCTCAAGCCGCTGTGGAGAAGCTAGCCATTGCGGAGGCGGACGCTCAGACTTCCTGGGATGGGAAGGCCGTCGCAAAGGCCTGAGCTTGAGAGGCTGTGGAGAAGTTGGCCATCGTTGAAGCTCAGGCCATCGAGAAGGTAGCCACCACCGAGGCCGGGGCCATGAAGAGGATAGATGACACCGAGACCCGAGCTCGCGAGGCCGTGGAGAACTACAAAAGCTCAATGAATTTTGCTGCAAAGATCAGTGAGGCGGCCATCGATGCCTTCTCCCAAGGCTTCAAAAAGCGTAAAGAGAAGGTCTCCCGGATCTTCAAAATAAGCAGCCTCGAAGACCTTTAGCCCGAGGATGAAGAGGAGGGTTCGGAGAGTAGTGACGCCGAAGACAGGTCAGGACCCGCTGAGCCTTGAAGCTCCTTTTCTCTCTTTATTTTTGTAATTCGACTATAGTCAGCATTTTTGTAAGACATTGACATTGAATTAATGAAAAGAACATTTTGCTCAAGTATAAAAGACTTAGCTTTTTGTAGTGTTTTCAGGCTATTGGTGATCATGTCTTGACTTTAGCCTTTAGATGCACCCTCAATCTTTTGAGTATGTCTGGGGAGTCGGCAATTTAATGTGTAGGCTTCGTAGGAACATTTAGACTTGCCTTCATCTCTTAGGTTCTTGCTGAAGCGTTCCTTGAATGCTGGCGTTGATCATTGTCCCGTCCATTAAACCACCATGGGGTCCCTTTTGAAAACTACCATGGGGGTTTCTCGGTGCCGACCCGGGAGTTTGACTCGGGGCGGCCAAGACCGTAGGACTTGAAACATCTCGGGAGTTTCTCGGTGCCGGCCCGGGGGTGTCCTTACGATCATGGGACCGCTGACGTCCTTTTGAAAACTAACACGGGGGTTTCTCGGTGCCGGCTCGGGAGTTTAACTCGGGGCCACCAAGACCGTAGGACTTGAACCGCCTCGAGGGTTTCTCGATACCGGCCTGAGGGTGTCCTTATGATCATGAGGCTACCGAGGTCCTTTTGAAAACTACTATGGGGGTTTCTCAGTGCTGGCCTAGGAGTTTGACTCGGGGCCGCCGAGACCGTAGGACTTGAACCACCTCAGAGGTTTCTCGGTGCCGGCCCGGGGGTGTCCTTACGATCATGGGGCCGCCGAGACCATAGGACTTGAACCGCCTTGGAAGTTTTTTGGTGCTGGCTCGGGGGTGTCCTTACGATCATGGGGCCACCAAGGGCCTTTTGAAAACTATCACGGGGGTTTCTCGGTGCTGGCCCGAGAGTTTGATTCAGGATTGCCGAGACCGTAGGACTTGATCCGCCTTGGAATTTCTCGATGCCGACCCGGGGGTATCCTTACGATCACGGGGCCACCGAATTCCTTTTGAAAACTACCATGGGGGTTTCTCGATGCCGACCCTGGAGTTTGAATCAGGGCCGCAGAGATCATAGGACTTGAACTGCCTTGGGGGTTTCTTGGTGTTGGCCTGGGGGTGTCCTTACAATCATGGGGTCGTTGAGGTCCTTTTGAAAACTACCACGGGGATTTCTCGGTGCCGGTCTGAGAGTTTGACTTGGAACTGCCAAGACCGTAGGACTTGAACCACCTTAGGGGTTTCTCGGTGCCGGCCCGGAGTGTCCTTACAATCATGGGGCCATCGATGTCCTTTTAAAAACTACCACGGGGTTTCTTGGTGTCGGCCTGGGAGTTTGACTCGAGACCGTCGAGACCATAGGACTTGAACCATCTCGGGTTTCTCGGTGTCGGCCTGGGGGTGTCCTTATGATCACAGGGTTGCTAAGGTCCTTTTGAAACTCAGTGTCAGCCTGAGAGTTTGACTCAGGGCCGCCAAGACCGTAGGACTTGAACCACCTCGGAGGTTTCTCGGTGCCGACCCGTAAGTATCCTTACAATCACGGGGCCTCTTTTAAAAACCACAACGTGGGTTTCTCGGTGCTAGCTTGGGAGTTGACTCGGGGCTATCGAGACCGTAGGACTTGTACCACCTCGAAGGTTTCTCGATGCTGGCCCAGGGGTGTCCTTAGGATTATGGGGCTGCCGAGGCCTTTTTAACTTTTTTCAATAGAATAGAAGGATGAAATTGAAAACTTTTCTTATATTCATTGGCTAAGTACATTCACTATTGATAGTACCGATGGAGGTTGTCCGCATTCCAAGTACGCAAGATTATCCGTCCATCGAGCTCCTCGAGTCAGTATGCTCCTTGGCGAAGTGCCTCGGTAACTCGATAGGGCCACTCCTAGTTCGAAGACAGCTTGCCTCCTTCAGTTGGCTTAGATACCTCGGCTTTTTTGAGGATTAGATCTTCTAGACGGAATGTCCTAGGGTAGACCCGAGCGTTGTAATATTTCGCTGCTCATTGGCGAAAGATAGCCATCTTGAGCTGTGCTTGGTCCCGCGCCTCATCGATGAGATCGAGGTTGGCCCTTAGCTGATCAGAATTGTCTTCTTCATTATATGACTCCACCCAGGGGCTTGGAAGATCAATCTCCACCGAGATGACCACTTCGGATCCGAAGACGAGACTGAAAGGAGTCTTCCCTGTGGGGACTCTTGGAGTTATATGGTATGCCCACAATATACTTGGGAGTTTCTCCACCCATTTGCTTTTGAACTCATCCAGTCGGGCTCTAAGTCCGTGAAGAATGGTCCGATTCATGACTTCTGCTTCTCTATTGGTCTATGGGTGTTCGACAGAAGTGAATCAGTGCAAATACCTAGTTTGGTGCAAAAAGTCTTGAATGCAACATTATCGAACTAGCGACCGTTGTCGGTGATAATAGTATGTGGTAGGCCGAATCGACAGATGAAGATTTCTAGAAAATGTCCTCACCTTGATTTAGTTATTTTGGCTAGCGTCTCGACTTCAACCCATTTGGTAAAGTAATCGATTGCGATAAGTAAGAACTTTTGTTGGCCCGAGGCTGGGGGGAATGGTCAAGGATGTCCATCCCCCACTGAGCGAAGGGCCACGGAGCGGAGAGCGAGCTTAGTTGAGAGGCTGGCTATCGCTGGATATTGGAATATCGTTGGCAGCTGTCACACTTTTGGACTAGCTCAGCAGCATCCTTTCGCATAGTGAGCCAACAATATCTTTAGCGAAGAGCCCTATGCACCAGTGATCTGCCCCCCAGGTGGTTCCCGCATATACCTTCATGAATCTCCCTGAGAATATAGTCAGCGTCGGTAGGGCCGACACATTTGAGGAAGGGATAAGAAAAAGACTTCTTGTATAACTGTCCATTCAGCAATACAAATTTAGGGGCCCTACATTTGAGTAGCCTGGCTTCTATAGGATCAGCAGGGAGAGTACCGTTAGTAAGATAGTGGATGTAAGCATCCATCCATGTTGACTCCTGTTCAATTGGTAGAATCTCTTTCGCTGCATCAATACTTGGGATCTCCAGGTACTCAACATATGTTCTTCCTAATGTGTTATCTGTCAAGGTAGCTAGCTGCGACAAGGTATCGGCTTTAGCATTTTCGCCCCTTGAAATATAACTGATAGTGAAATAAGCCAATGAAGAGGTCAACGACTTGATCTTATTTAGGTATCAAGACATAATGGGGTCACGGGCTTTATACTCCCCGGTAACTTGCCCGGAGATGAGCTGGGAGTCGGTGAAGGCCCTGAGGTGTTTTATTTCGAGCTTCTACGCGAGCCTAATTCTGACTAAGAAGGCCTCATACTCGGCTTGGTTGTTTGTAGCTTTAAAAAGAAATCGAAGACCGTACTCCAATACAACACCCTTAAAATTTGCAAGAATAAGATCGGCTCCGCTTCCTTGAGAATTAGAGGCACCATCGACATAAAGGATCCAGGCCTCCGCTACGTCCTCATCAGCATCCGAATATGTCATGGATCCTTAGGTTGCTCTTCTATCCAGATGCATTCCATCAAAAAGTTTGCCAGCACCTGTGACTTCAGGGCAGATCTAGATTGAAATAAAAGATCAAATTTTCCCAATTTGATGGCCCATTTAGCTAGTCGACTGGAGGTGTCAGCACGAGCCAAGACAACTCTAAGAGGTTGATCTGTGAGCACCACAATCGGATGAGCTTGAAAGTATGGCCTAAGACGCTGAGCAGAGATGATCAGAGTAAAAATAATTTTTTCGGTTCTGAAGTACCTGACCTTCGCATCATGGAGCACTTTATTGGTGTAGTAGACGAGCTTCTATGCTCCATCGGGTCAAGGCATACCAGAACAGAGCTTATTGGTTTCGGGGAAGCAGCAAGATAGAGGAGGAGCTTTTCTCATTCTTTTGGCTTTGATAATAATGGTGGCATGGACAGGAACTCCTTCAGCTCCTTGAAGGCTTTCTAGCAGCTCTTCGTTCACTCGAAGTTGTTCGCCTTGCGTAGAGCTTTGAGGAAGGGTAGGCATCTCTCAGCTGATCTTGATAGAAATTGGCTCAGGGCGGCCACTCTTCCGGTGAGCCGCTACACCTCTTTTTTGTTGACTAGTTATCTCATGTCAAGAATGGCTTATATCTTCTTTGGATTCGCTTCAATCTCCCGTTGGATCACCAAAAAGCCTAGGAATTTTCTGACGGTGACCTCGAATGCACACTTGCGAGGGTTAAGCGTCATTTGATGGTGCCGAAGATTATTAAAGGTCTCTTGTAAATTGGTGACATGGTTGGCGATGCAGGTGCTCTTAGTTAGCATATCATCCACATACACCTTCATGTTATGCCTAATTTGGTCTTTGAAGACCTTATTCATCAACCTCTGATAAGTGGCCCCTGCATTTTTGACCCAAAGGGCATCACTTTGTAGCAGTAGATGCCCTTTTCTGTGATGAAAGAAGTATTTTCTTCATCCATCGAGTCCATCCTTATTTGGTTGTATCCAGAGAAGGCATCCATAAAACTGAGGAGCTTATGGCCAGATGTGGAGTTCACCAATTGGTCAATTCGCGATAGTGGAAAGCTGTCTTTAGGACATGCTTTATTGAGATCAATAAAATCGATGCAGTCTCACCAGCTTTCGCTCGCCTTTTGTACCATCACCATATTGGCTAGCCAATCTGGGTATTATGCTTCCCAGATATGGCCGGCAGTAAGTAGCTTGTTTACCTGCTCGTCGTTGGCTCTTTGCCGCTCGGGGGCAAAACTTCTCTTCTTTTATCGGACAGACCGGCACTTCGGGTCAATATTAAGCTTGTGAGTGATTACCTTTGAAAGGATGCCAGGCATGTCCGAAGCTGACCAGGCGAAGATATCTAAGTTTGCCCGCAAGAAAGTAAGGAGCTGATTCTTCATCTCCAGGGGAAGGAGCTCGTCAATTTGTACAGTCTTCTCAGGGTCATCTCTCAGTGAGTAGGACAGCAAATGCTCAGTTGGCTCTCCCCTTCTTTTAGATTCTCTGGGGTCAAGCAGCACCAAGGCTGGTGGGCTCACTGCCTTCTGAGGGCTGGGAGCCATATGATAGCATAGTTGCACTGAATTTTGCTCCCCATGCATCTCGCCAATTCCCCCACCAGTAGGAAATCTTACAAGCAGGCATTTAGTAGATATCACCATGTCGTATGGAATTGTAGGCCAAGGGTACTCGGGCCACCAAAAATTTTATCAGGAAAGTGCTTTAGCACGGCGGTGATCCTATCGTAACTAGTAGGGTGATTTCACCCTCAACTTTCACTGAGTCTCCTATGAAACCGACAAGGGTTATTATCACCGGTTGGAGAGAACTAGAAGATAAGTTTATCCGAACAAAGGCATCATAAGTGAGAATGTTAGCAAAACGTCCACTATCCATCAGAATTCTCTTTACATGATGTTTAGCGATTGTCATGGAGGCAATAACGTTATCATCATTCATATTGCCCCCTCCCCCCCGCTAACTCCCCTTCAAAAAAAGAGATTACATTTTCTATTCCCTTTCATCCCTCAATCTTTTGGAAGGCGTAGCTGCCCCCTAGGAAAGCATGCATACGGTGCATTCCGTCAGAGCATTATCAACATTGGCTTGAGTAGGCGGAGGTCTCATTAGAGTTGGGACAGCCGAAGGTCCTCTCTTATGGATAAACTTCACGAGATAGCCCTGCTGGATGAGCTCCTCAATGGCACGCTTCAGATTATGGCAATCCTCAGTATCATGGCCATAATCTCTATGGAAGCTGTAGTAACGACTCTGGTTGCATGCGACGTCCATCCTCAGTAGGGGAGGATGCCGGAGATAAGGCTTGCTTTTAATCTCTATAAGGATATAAGATTTGGGGGCAAGGAAAGGTGTGAAATTCTATTCTCTAGGGGTGAAGTTCCGATGCCGATTATCTAACGGCACGGGGGCTCAGGCTTCTTAGGAGGAGGTCCGCTTGGCTCTACGCGGATCAGTTTCTTGTTAGGCCCTCTTTCAGTGTCCCTCCGTGTGGAATCAGCTTCGTCGACATGAATATATTTCTACGCACAACTTAGAAGCTTAGCATAAGAACTAGAAGGTCTCTTGTCCAATGAATAGGCGAAGCGGGAGGGACAGAGTCCTCGCTTCAGGGCCAGAGTGGCCACAGCATCGTCAAGGTGGTTGACCTCAAGAGCCGCTATTTTGAATCGAGCCATGAAATCCTTCAAAGATTCTCCTTCCTTTTGTTGGACGGAGAAAATGCTAGCCGCCACCCGAAGGATCTTTCGACAGGCATCGAAGTGTGCTAAGAAAGCTTTTTCCAACCGTCGAAAGGAATCGATGTTGCATGGGAGTAGGCAAGAATACTAGGCATGCGCAACCTTTCGGAGGGTAGCGGAGAAAGCAATACATAGGAGGGCATCAGTTGCCCCTTGAATTTGCATGAGAGATTTGTAACTCTTCAGGTGGTCAAGTGGATCCGTAGAACCATTATAAGGATCCAGATGAGGAAGACGAAATCTGTGAGAGACAAGCTCTTCCATAATTCGATGAGTGAGGGATGGATGGGTGTCATAATCCACCCCTAGTTGGTTATGGTTCTTCTGGCTGAGCTCTTCCAACCACCAATCCTGCTCCTCCAAACACCTTTCCATCTAGTGATTGAGATCCTCACTCATTGATTCGGAAGACGAGCTAGGGGAACAATGGCGCTGATGGTGGCGTGTCCGTCTGGGCTCCTTTCCCTGTTGCCATTTGAAGGAGGGATTGCTTGAGCAACGGACAGGGGATAGTGACCTTTTGGAAACTTCATGGTGGTGGTGGCGTTTGGATGGAGCATGGCGATGTCAAGGCTCTTCCGGAGGGGGTCTTATGCAAGCAGATTACTGACTAGCTGGGGTAGCTGCCACCGGTGGCACGGGAAGTCCGGATTGCTGTTGAAGGCCCGCTAGCCATTGCTCTTACAACTCACAAACCACCTCGACAAGGGTTTGGACTTGCTGGATAAGGATGGCCAATTGGTCTTGTGGAGTAGCTAAAACCGGTGGCGATGAAAGAGCGGGAAGATTAGCCTCTGGTTGCTCAGCATAAGGAAGATGCTCCCCAGCGTAACTGGTAGAAGCTCCCTGAATGTGTATCCTCACCATTGTTGCTCAAGAGAAGGCAAGTTTGTAGCTCAAAGTTACAAAGCTATCCTTTTCTGCTTATACTTCTCCATCCCCTACCTGGTGCACCAATCTAATGATGCCTAATCACCTTGAGCTGACGTCCTTGAGCATCAGTAAACGGGCCATGAATTTGGTGAATAAACTTTGCCTCAACTCCGAGATCTGCAAGAAGTTTAGGGGCCGGATATTCCAGCGGGACCTTTCGATGCTCAAGTTAGTGATCAGAATCACAGCCGTGAGCTTTTAGGAGCTCGAATGAGTCTAAGGAAGAAGATCAAAAAAATCTTTAAGTGTTTGCTTGAGTGTTCATACCTTAGTCCGGGGTCCCTTTTACATGTTTTTGTTGATACTTTGAGTCTTCGTGGCATGCTTGATAAGATTGGCATTTCATGATAGCCATGACTTTTCTGAATGGAATGTCAAAACTAGTGGGATTGGATTCGTCTTATTTGAACTGGGTGATCGATACTTCATAATAGATGATCACCTTTTGGGGGCTCGTCTGGCCAGAATCATTAATGCTTCATGATGGATGATGACTTTTTGAGCTTATCGGATCAGAGTCATTAATGCTTCATGATGGATGGTGATTCCTTGAGCTCGCGCCAGAACCAATGAAGTTTGTCTCATTAGACAGACATGAGTCAGAGATGACTATTGGGCCTG
Source organism: Calamus simplicifolius (assembly GCA_900491605.1). NCBI lineage: Eukaryota > Viridiplantae > Streptophyta > Magnoliopsida > Arecales > Arecaceae > Calamus > Calamus simplicifolius. Next base: position 1,462,079 of record UESW01003995.1, on the reverse strand, counting down.
GCCTTGTCAGAAGCAAAGTCTTGCTTGGGAAGTTGAAGTTAATTTTGAAAATAAAATAAAATAGAATAGAATAAAATGAGACTTGGGGCCGCCTAGGAACTAGGGCCGCCTTGGGGTCGCTTAGGAATTGGGGCCGCCTTGGACCTGCCTATAAATTAGGGCCGTCTAAGAACTGGGGCCATCTTGGGATGCTTTTGAACTGGGGCTGCTTTGGGGCCGCCTAGGAACTGGAGCCGCTTATGAACTGGAGTCATCTAGAAACTGAGGCTGCCTTGAGTCTGCTCGCACTCACATAACTTTCGTCGTTAGATAATTTTTGATCGTTAACCTTCACGTGGCTTTTATCAGCCACATCAAATGATTATTTTTATCTTATGAAAGCCGCCCTCCTACTCCTAAGCCAACGAAATATATTATTTCTTTTCATTTTCTTTCGTTCGTTAAACCCATCTTCCTCTCCCTATTGTGTCTTTTTGTGTTTTAATCTCATCTTCTTTTCCATGGGAGGCAGTGATGTAATAGTATGTCCTTTTACTTTAGCATAGTGAAGGTGCTAAAGAAATATGGTACTGAATCAGAAGTACTGCAGTGCTATGTGCATAGGATCATGAAAATTCTTTCCATCCACTCTTTTTTTTTTAATTATGAGTGATTTATATTTTTAAATATATCTTACAAAATAAAAATGATATAAAAATTTAAAAATGCAAGACCAATTTCATATGTTGATCAATTATTTTATCATATAAAATAATAAAAATATATAATTTTATAACCTAATTATATAATTACATAATATGAAATTATTTTAAACAATTATCAAAATTTTATAAAAATAATTATTTATAATTTTATAAACAATTATATAATACCATGTGTATGATTAGATATAGTTTTATTTGCATGGAGCATATGTGCTCATTTATAAAATTTAATTCAAATTAATAATATTAATTTCCTTTTACCTTTAAATATCTTTATCTACAACACATTTCTTGCAAACATGAGAGGATAACCCATAAATTTGAAACATGAATTTGAAAAGATTTCCCTCCCGTATTTTAATTTTTAATGTAAACCTTTTTTTTTCCTCTCTTCTAGCTTTTACTATTTTGGAAAGATTTTTTTTTTTCATGTGTCTTAATTTTAGGCTAAACTACATAATTAACCCCTGTACTTAGGGGTTATGTTACTTACTTTTTGAACTTTAAAAAGTTGTAAAAATAATCCTTAACTTCTGTTTTATATTACTTTGATCCTTACCGTTAAATAAGAGATATTATTTTTATAATTTTTATATTTTTTTAAAAATTATTAATAATAAGTTAATAAATTTTAAATTTATTTTTACCACTTAGATACTACATATGCTGCTATGTATATTGTCACATAAAATAAAAATAAATGGTGTCTTTTCTATAAAGGTAGGGATCAAAATGATATAAAATAAAAAGTTTAGAATTATTTTTATAATTTTTTAAAATTTAAAAACTAAAATAACATGGAGTATAAGGTTAATTCTGTAGTTTAATCTAATTTTTAATATAACCTTTTTTTTAAATTTTACCTTCATCTTTTAGATTTTTATCATTCTAGAGCATGTTTATTTGAGGTAAGGTTAAATAGAGACCGAATGATTTTTTTTATTCAAGCATATATTTTAATATATAGTATATATCTTAAATTTGATATTTTTTCAAACACTCTTATCTTTTATATCTAAAAAGTTAATAAAAAATATTTGATCTTTTTCTAATCCCATAATAACTCGAGATTAGATGGAATTATTTTTATCAAATATTTCTTTTAAACAATAAAAACTCAAAAAACAAAACTAAACTTAGAAATAAAATAAAATTTAAACAACCTTTTAAAATTTCAAATTTTACCATATTTTTTTTAAAAAATTAGTTAAAGCATCAGCCGTACATTTGCATGGCTATTACCTAATTTATTGTAATTCAAAAAAAATGAGCGATGAAAAAGAAAAAAAACATAATATTTATGTTTTGATTTAGTTCAAAATACAGAGGTTTTTTTTTTGTTATTTTTTCCTCCTAATATTTATGTTATTAGAAAGCGGTCCAGAGAAAAGCTTGCCGGAAAGTATTTGGGAGGTTTCTGGGATATTTGCCGATGATTTGGCGTTCGTGCACTCATTGCGTCCCAAGTGGGCCACCAACTCCAACCCCCACCGTCCAAACTCCAATATATTATAGGAAAAATTTTGTACATCGCCTTCGGTGCAGCAAGTCTACACCGTCTCTTCTGATTGGTCCACGTGGATCCTACATGACTGACGATGCAAAATGATATGACTCTGCTACGATGTTACATTCTGATCGTGACGGTCATTAAAAGCGCTTCGCCATTATTTTAAAATTATTGTGCAGACGAAAATGCTCTTTCCCTCCCGCCTACTTCTATCGCCATTTTTTTTGGATTACATCTGTGCAAGAAATACTCTTTCTTCCCCCTCGCTCTGGCTTTCGGATGCAAGAATCAGTCCAAGGTTTGAGCAAGATCCTAAGCCCTAGCTCTGAGAGTCCGATCGGAAGAAAATATTTCAGCTTCGAGGTTGGAATACGTAGCTATTGAAGTCTTTGTAAAAAACTTCTAGAGAAAATGTCATCCGCAACCTTGTTCCCACCTCTTTTTAAAGCTCATTTATTACACAACTGATTTTTTGTCATTAGAGGAAGTTAATGTATTAGGAAACCATTTAATGCGCAGGTAACTTCCTTAGACCAAAACAGTTATGACATTCTGGGAGTCATAACTGTTTAGAGTTTAGTGTCATAATGTATAACTTATGAATTGGGGTATCGTCAAAGTGTTTCGATGGCCTATATTCCCCGTTATTTTCTTTCTATATAGCTCTAGTTACAAACCTATGACACCCGTGCTCCGAGGTATCGTCATAAAAGCTACGACACCCCAGATTTACTGTTAAGACACCGTAGTTACAAGCCTACGACACCCATGCTTCAAACGAATGCGGGAGAAAAGCCTCGCGACATCGCAAGAGAAAATTGACCGAAAATCAGTGACGACACCCAGGAAAAAAGTCGGGAGTATTGCGACACCTAGGTTAAAGTAATAAGATACCTCTGTTAAACAAATACGACACCCCAGTTATGCTCGGCCAAAAATCGTTCGCGACATCGCAGTTCAAACATCACGACATCCTGGCGACAACGCTACGACACCAGTGCTTATAACCTTACGATACTCAAGGAGGAATTCGGTCAAAAATCATTCATGACACCGCAGTTGAAACGTTACGACACCCTAGCGGCAATGCTACGACACCCATGCTTATAACCTTTGCGATCCTCGTTTGTTGCTTTCCAGGGTGTCGTAGTTTGTTCTTGGGATGTCTTGAACTGCTAAAGGGTGTGTCGTGCTTATAACTGATGCTGGAGAGAAGGCACACCCCAAGTTGAAACGTTACGACACCCTAGCGACAATGTTACGACACCCGTGATTATAACCTTTGCGATCTTCATTTGTTGCTTTCCGATGTGTCTTTAACTGCTAAAGGTGTCGTTATTTTTTATATGGGGTATCGTAAGTTGTTTCATGGGGTGTCGTTAGTTCCTGCCTGAACATTTTCAGCTACGGTGTCGTAATATGTGGACCTTGGTGTCGTTAGGCCCTTTCTCAATGTGTTATGAATGGGTGTCATAATTTTACAGCTTCGGTGTTGTTTTTTGTAAACTGGGGTGTCGCGACTTCTAAATTCGGCTGTTGTAAGTTCATGTCTTTAACTATTAATGGGTGTCGTAGTTTTTAACCAGGAAGACGAACAATGAGCCATTATTCAGATCATAGATGGCATGTATTCCTGATATCTGAGGTTCAATCATAATCGTCTTGTCGTATTTCTTCAAGTGAGGTGTCGTATTTTTTTCACCTTGGTGTCCTAATGCTTTGTTAGGATATATTGACAGCTAAATCTATGGATATCATTGTTCATGACTGTGTGCCTATATTTCCACAAACGATGCTGAAATTATAGTTTGGAAAAAAATTGAGCACACTCCCGACCGTGCACCTTTACCCATCGCTCCAAAAGCAAGGGTTGATACTGTAGTTTCTCAAACCGGAATGGAATTCAATTCAGCAGATGATGTATATATTTTCTACAATGGATACGCAAAAATAGTTGGTTTTGGAATCACAATAGTGTGTAGCAGGGCCAATAACAACAAACAACTTTGCTTCAAGCACCTGGTGTGTTGGAGGCAAGGAAAATCTAGAAAAATAGAGAAGAGTATGAATCATAGGGATACTGGGAAAGTTGATTGCATGGAATCCATAAAAGTAAGACTGAATGCTATAAGTGGTAAGTGGATATTGGTTGAGGTTTCTATAGAACATAACCATGGGATGTCCATAACATCAACTGGTTATCTACGGTCACATAGGAGGATCAGCACACCAGAGAAGGTAGAGATCAACAATTTACATCCTGTGAATGTTCCGACAACTCAGATATACTCTGCCATGCAAAGAGAAAAGGGGTAGAAGACAATTGAATTTCACCGAGAAGGATGCTCGTAATTTCATTTGTTGCGAACGTCAGTCTAAGCTGAAAGAAGGAGATGCTCAGTCGATGGTAATCCATTTCACCGAAATGCAACTCAGAAATCCCAATTTCTTCTATACCTTAGACCTCAATGATAATGGTCATCTCAGGTCTGTCTTCTAGATTCATCCAAGGTCAAGATTGACATGCACATACTTCGGTGATGTTCTAAGCTTTGACTCAACCTACTTGACAAATAGATATCAAATGCCTTTTTGTCCATTCGTCGGGGTCAACCATCATGGACAGTCCACCTTGCTTGATTGCGCATTGTTGTCTGATGAGAGTATTGAGACATATAAATGGGTTTTTCAGTCATGGCTGGATGCAAATGGTGGTCAAGCACCTATTGCCATAATAACTGACCAAGATAAGGCAATCGAGGCTGCTGTTAAAGAAGTTTTTCCTAACACACAACATCGATTTTGTCTTTGGCATATATTGAAGAAGATACCTGAAAAGATTGGCCACATTTGCATAGCAAATCTCAAATTTATGGTTGATTTCAATGAGGCGATATATGATTCATTGACCATACAGTCATTCGAGGAAAGGTGGGCACATGTTATGGAGAAATATAAAGAATGCAAGGCTATAGATTGGTTCAATGTCCTTTACGAATGTCAGGATAAATGGGTCCCAGTTTACCTAAAGGATACATTCTTCGCAGGTTTGTATGTCATTATCTTTGGTTCATGTTCGCGTTCAATGCTACTTTTTTTGACAAATTATGTACATGAATGTCATCTTCACAAAGGAGTGAGGGCATAAATCACTTCTTCGATGGGTTTATAAATTCGAATACTACACTAACGGAGTTCATAGGTAAGTACGAAGATGACTTAGAGAAAAGGTACGAGGCCGAAAATGAGGAAGATAATAGGACATTAAAATGATTTCTTTCCTAAAGACAACATCACCTTTTGAGAGATAAGCTGCAGGAAGGTATACAAGGCATATTTTTAAAAAATTTCAGAATGAGATCCTTGAAATGGCTGCATCAAATACTAAATTGATCAAGGAAGCTGATAACTATCGTGTCTATTCTGTAAAGTCGTATGAAAGGATTGAAGTCGATGGAATCGGCAAGGAGATGATCAAAGATTATATCGTGTCATATGATAGAAATATTGAGGATGTCCAATGCCAGTATCGATCCTTTCAGTTTAAGGGTTATCTGTGTAAGCATGCCTTGTTGGTTCTTCATCAAAGTGACGTATTTCATTTACCAGATAAATATTTCTTGAAGAGATGGTGCAAGGACATAAAATACCAATTTGACAATTTCGACTGCAATACTGAAGGTTGTGATAAAAGTATTTGAAAATCACGGTACGTAGTGACAATTTTTTATTTGAAATGTCTTAATATATGTTTTTGATAACATTATGTTATTGATTGTAGATATAGTTTGCTGAGTCATCGGATGATGAAGCTCGCAGAGATAGCCTCCATGTTTGAAGATGCATTTAATTTAGTGATGGATAGTCTAACACCCATATTCAAAATTGCTGTGGATGCTAACTGCACAGCTAAGCCAAGTACAGAGCTTGTAATTTAAGATCCTTAGCAAATTAGGATGAAAGGTCATCCAAGAGAGAACAGATTAAAGAGTGAAGTCAAGAAGAAGTCAAAAAGATCAAGGAAAAATCTGGTCAAGGCAACCGTTCATGCTCCACCAATGCAAAATGAAATAAGAGCTACTTCAAGCAACAGGCAGACTTGTATGTAGTCAATTAACACCGGAAAGGACATGGAAAGAATTGTACCACCTTTCAAAATTTTGATGGACGAGTTTGATGCTTATGTATTGAGTCAACTAACACAGGAGGATATATAAAATACGGGTGTCGTAACTTTGTAACTAGGGTGTCTTGGTCGCAAATGAAGTGCTTTGTAACTAGGGTGTCTTTTTCAGCCAAATGAAGTGCTCATCTCATCTGCCAAGAAGATTTGATATTTTACGAATATGCTTGCACTGTTACGACACCCCAGCTCTTGCCTAACGACACCCTCGCTTTAGCTCGACGACACCAAATCTTTTACCGCGATGACCCCCCAGCTCTGGGCTAACGACACCCTAGCTTTAGCTCGACGACACTCGAAAGGTAAAATTCTACGACATCCCATTTCTCACGAAAAGGATACCAATGCTTTTAGCGCGACAACCTCCCAGCTCTGGGCTAACGATACCCTAGCTTTAGCTTGACGACACCTGAAAGGCCAAATCCTACGACATCCCATTTCTCATGAAAGGATACCAATGCTTTTAGCGCGATGACCCCCCAGTTCTGGGCTAACGACATCCTACCTTTAGCTCGACGACACCCGAAAGGCAAAATCCTACGACATCCCATTTCTCACGAAAGGATACCAATGCTTTTAGCGCGACGACCCCCCAGCTCTGGGCTAACGATACCCTAGATTTAGCTCGATGACACCCGAAAGGCCAAATCCTACGACATCCCATTTCTCATGAAAGGACACCAATGCTTTTAGCGTGATGACCCCCCTACTCTGGGCTAACGATATCCTAGCTTTAGCTCGATGACACTCGAAAGGCCAAATCCTACGACATCCCATTTCTCATGAAAGGACACCAATGCTTTTAGCGTGATGACCCCCCTGCTCTGGGCTAACAACACCATAGCTTTAGCTCGATGACACCCGAAAGGCAAAATCCTACGACATCCCATTTCTCACGAAAGGACACCAATGCTTTAGCGCGACGACCCCCCAGCTCTGGGCTAACGACACCTAGCTTTAGCTCGACGACACTCGAAAGGCAAAATCCTACGACATCACATTTCTCACGAAAGGACACCAATGCTTTTAGCATGACGACCCCCCAGTTCTGGGCTAACGATACCCTAGCTTTAGCTCGACGACACCCGAAAGGCAAAATCCTACGACATCCCATTTCTCACAAAAAGGACATCAATGCTTTTAGCGCGACGACCCCCCAGCTCTGGGCTAACGATACCCTAGCTTTAGCTCGACAACACCCGAAAGGCAAATCCTACGATATCCCATTTCTCAATTGACGACATTCTAGTTTTCAATTTACGACATCATATATGAAAACTTAAGAAATTGTCAAGTAGAAAAGGCATAAATATGAATAAATTGAGGATACCCCAGGAAACCCCTGTTCTCAATATAAAATTTTTGCATTTGCATTAAATCTGAAACAGTGTTAATATGAATAAATTACATTAAATTTTGTTGGCCCAGATGACAACCCAAGAGGGGGGTGAATTGGGTTCTTTAAAAATTTAGCCTCTTGAAAAATTGTTTGCTTAAGATGAATGAAAATAAATGCAATGTAAATATAAAGTACAGCGAATAAAACAGAGATAGAGATAGAGTCAATGGAAGCACGCAAACACAAAGATTTTATAGTGGTTCGGTGTATCCAACACCTACGTCCACTCCCAAGATCCTACTTGGGTCCACACTATAATCTCCTCGATTACAGCCGAGTTGTTTTACAAGTTCACAACTCAAACTTGTTGTTTTACCCGGGATCACAACGAACCCAGCCGATTTTTCGGGCTCACCAGCACACAACCCAAGACTCAAGCAAAACTAGCTTGACCCGAGGTTAACAACCTCCACTAGTTCAATCCCCTTTGATTGAACTAGGCACAAACAAGAATAAGAATGTTTTACAAATTTTCACAGCTCCTTAATGAGCAAATATTCAAAGAAAAGTAAATAGGTTTAGAAAAGCCTGGTTTGAAGTTGTTTGGCTTTGAGCTTTTCTTCTTTTCTTCTTTTCCTCTTCTCCTTGCTGGGTTGAATCAAGCCTCAGCTCCGATTCCTCACAGTAGATGCAGTTGAGAAGATTGAAAAGTTGGTCTCTTTCTTCTAGTTGAGAATCCTCCGATTTTTGCTATTTGAACGGCTTGGATTCTTCTTTGAGCTTTGTGGAGTGGAAGGTTTTGAATTTGAAAACTCATCTCTTGGATATAAGGCTCAGACTTTTCGGATTTTGATTTTTGATCTTTTTCTATCCGTTTCTCTCTCTTTTTTTTTCCTCTCTTTCAAACGGTTTTTTTCCCTTTTTATAGATTTTCTTTTGATTCATTTTTGGATGAAAATCTAGCCGTTGGAGTGTACCTGAAGGATTTTCCATTCATAAAAATAGTCGTTAGATGTCAGAAATCAAAAATATTACCGTTAGAGCTGATCTGGCATTTTTGATTTTTCGTCCAGGTGGGTTGGAGTCGGCTCCAGCTTTTCAGGTGTCGGCTCCGAATCGTTTTTCCATAAATAGTAAAATCTGAGTTCGTCGTGGAGTCGGCTCCGCAAAAGTAAGTGTCGGCTCGCCGTCGTCAGGTGTCGGCTCCCGAATACTGTAGGTGTCGGCTCCAGGATGCTCAAAAAATCAACGTTCTGTCCCGCATCGGAGTCGGCTCCAGACACTGTAAGTGTCGACTCCGAAACCTTAGGTGTCGGCTCCGAAACTCTAGGTGTCGGCTCCAGGTTGTATCAAAAATCAGATTAAAATTGAATTGGCCATGGGGTCGGCTCCAGACTTTCTAGGTGTCGACTCCAAGCTCTGAAACTTTGAAATCTCTGATTTGTATTTGATTCAAAATTCATTTCTTAATTCCTTTAAATTGATCAAATAAATTTAAGTCCTGAAACACTTATAAAATCCATTAGTAATCAAATAAATATACTCAATTCCTTTATTAATCATCAAAATCAATGAATGGATCAACAATCTCCCCCTTTTTGATGATTATAAAAACATTGAGTATATGCATAGAATTCTTAAATTAAAAAGAATATCAAGGAAGTGATCTTTACGAGTAAGCTCCCCCTGAATAAGGTAGCTTCTCTTATGAAGTTCAAATTCAAATTATTCTTCCTCTTACTTTACACATTTGGTACTTAAGATTTCTTTGTGCATAGACAATTCAATTTGATTATAATCCATATCAATAACTCAATATCATATTAATCAATTAACATTCCATCAATAACTGCAATTAACAATATAATTCTTTCCATATAATTTTCTCCTCTTAATGCATATACAATCCTAATTCTCTCCCCTTTTTTGTAATCAACAAAAAGGTAAAGAATATTTTACTGCATCAAAAGATAATTGCATCAAAAAGATATCAAAGGATAATTTCATTTCAACAAAAGTCAAATATTACATAAAAAACTTTTCATTCATTAACATAAGCTTCACTACATCAACATATTGTCAAGTATTACATAATTCTCTCCCTCTTTAAACTTCATTATATTAACTTCATTACATCAAAATGTAAACAACATTTCAACAAGATTGAATATACTACATCAAAAGTTCTTTCTAACTATTCTTGTTAAATGGTCTACTATATTTTTCATTCCATCACATTGAAGTCTAACATAATCTTTTAGTCTCTCATCCACAAATGTGCAAGCTGTTGTGATTTTGTCTTGAAGTTCGGCGTTGCACTTTGAATAAGTTTCACCATCTCCACAAATCTCTTTAAGCTCTTCAAAGATGTTCTTCAAATCACCATTTAAAGATTCTGCGGAGGAGTTGAGAGTTGATTCAATCTTTGCAATCCGATCATCAAGGGAGTAAAGTGATTCTTTTAAATTCATAAATTTACTGTCAAACTCATCCTTCTGAGCTGCAAACAAACTTTTTAATTGCTCCATTTGAAGGTCTGAGAATCCAGTCGAAGAAGTGGATGGTTGATCATAAACTTGTGCAGGTGCAGGAGCAGGAACAGGAGCAGAAATGGGACTCCTAGGCTGTGGAGAAGGAACCCTAAATGATGGTCCAGCCTCGCAAGGCTCAGAAACTCTCGGCATAGGGGCTCTTTCATCTAGGTGTCCTTTCCTATCCCATTGTCCATTCACCTTGACAAAACCCATCCGATGCAATGTAGCTAAGCTATAGTAATCTGTGTGCCTTAGGTTCTTGGAAAGTTCATTCTCTTGAATTATAACCCCTTGGCTCTTGAATACCATAGTTAGTACCATTCCATACGGTAGGGATGATCTCCTTTTCCCTCCAGCTTCTGCCATATAAAAAATCATCATTGCTGCCAGATTGATCGGCTGCCCAGTTAGAACACTGTCCATAACCACAATGTCTCGCTCCGAGACATACTCAAACCGACCAGTTTTTGGAAACAAGATCCTACTGCATATATTGTGTAATAATCTCAATTCTAGGGGTAGTTGATTGGCTCTAATTTCTTCAAACTCAGTTACATCCCTTCCTAACATCCTTGAAAGGGCTGCTGACCTATCACTATGCATGTCAGCTGCTAAACCAGTGATCGGGATGCTGAGGAGGTTTCCGAGCTTTTGAAAGGTGAGATGAATCCTTTTCCCTTTAACATTGCTTACTAAACCTCCATCCCCTCTAGCCAAATTGAAATAGAATTCTTTTACTAGGGCTGGATAGGTAGGAACATCAAGAGAACACAGCTTATCCCAGCCCATTTCCTTTCAATTGCTCCCGATTGAAAAACCTTCGGATTCAAATAGGTCAAAATCGATTTTTCTCCCATTGTGATGACTCTATCAGCTAGGGTATCTACCTTTGTGGAAGATGTGTTGGGGTTGTCAGAATCCGTGGATGAATCGCTGCTTGGAGTCGGCTCACGAACGGGACGACGTGCGGACCGCTTTCCCGTAGTTACCGGCGCTCCAACCACTGATTCTCTCCTTTTGGGTGCCATTTGATCTTTGGAAAGGTTCGATTTGGATGGAATTAGAGATGGGGAAGTTTTGGAAAAATTTTGGAAGAGTTTGGTTAGGATTTGAGAAAGTGATGAAGTGACGAGGTGTCGACTCTGCCCTAATAAATCAACTTTTGATTAGGTGTCGACTCCCGCAAAGTCGGGTGTCGACTCCAAATCGCTAACACAGTCAGCGCTCGAACTGGAGTCGGCTCCAATTCATAGGTGTCGGCTCCAAGGTCAGGGACCGAGAGCGACACAGTCAGAGGTGTCGACTCCTCATTCTGAGGTGTCGACTCCAAAGACAGTTCAGCAAAAATATGAAATTCAAATGACTGAAACTCGTCAAAATAAATTTTATAAAATTTTGATAAAATTTTGAAGTATTAAGGATCAAATAGCTCAAATGACTAGATAATTTGTCCTTAAAATAGTGAAGGGAATATCAAGAAATTGATAGAAATTTAGATTCTCATTCCTTAATGTATCAAAATCAATCCATAGGGTCACATATCCCTAATTCACCTCTAAGATAACAAAATCTCTCTTCACTCAAAGGTTTTGTAAATATGTCAGCTAATTGTTCCTCTGTATTAACATATTCAAGACAAATTTCATTATTAGCTACATGTTCTCTTATGAAATGATATCTAATTTCAATGTGTTTTGTTCTTGAATGTTGAATTGGATTTTTAGTTAGATTTATTGCACTCGTGTTATCACATCTAATTGGTGTTTTGTCGGGGTTATGCCATAATCTTCAAGTTGTCTCTTAATCCAAAGGATTTGAGCACAGCAACTTCCAGCTGCAACATATTCTGCTTCAGCAGTAGATAATGCAACCGAATTTTGCTTTTTGCTAAACCAAGAGATTAAGTTACATCCTAAGAATTGACATGCACCACTTGTGCTTTTTCTATCCAATTTACATCCAGCATAGTCAGAATCAGAATATGCAATTAAATTTAAGGTTGAGTCTCTAGAGTACCATAAACCTACATTTTTAGTTCCACTTAAATATCTTAAAATTCTTTTTACAGCAATTAAGTGAGATTCTTTAGGTTCAGATTGAAATCTAGCACATAGACATACTGCAAACATAATATCTGGTCTACTAGCAGTTAAGTAAAGAAGAGATCCAATCATACCTCTGTAATGTTTTTGATCTACTTTCTTACCATCTTCATCTTTGTCCAATTTGCACAAGGACTCATAGGTGTCCCAAGTGGTTTGATTGACTCCATTCCAAATTTCTTGAGCAGTTCTTTTGTGTATTTGGCTTGATTGATGAAGATTCCTCTTTGCTTTGTTTGATTTGAAGTCCTAGGAAGAAGTTGAGTTCTCCCATCATACTCATTTCAAACTCACCCTGCATTAACTTTGCAAATTCTTGACATAACAAATTGTTAGTAGCACCGAAAAATATCATCAACATATATTGTACTACTAATAAATCTTTATCTTTTGTTTTCAAAAATAGTGTTTTATCGACATTTCCTCTTACAAAATCATTTTCAATCAGAAATTTACTTAATCTTTCATACCAAGCCCTAGGTGCTTGTTTCAAACCGTATAGTGCTTTGTGTAATTTAAAAACATGATTTGGAAATTCATGATCTTCAAATCCCGGTGGTTGTTCAACAAAAACTTCTTCATTTATAAATCCATTTAAAATGCACTTTTAACATCCATTTGAAATAAATTGATATGCATATGACATGCAAATGCAAGTAACAATCTAATTGCTTCAAGTCTAGCTACAGGTGCAAAAGTTTCATCAAAATCAATTCCTTCTTCTTGATTATATCCTTTTGTAACTAATCTAGCTTTGTTTCTAATTACTATGCCATTTTCATACCATGCTACAGGCCCGTACCATGCTATGTGAAAGCAACTTGCCAAAATACTTTTGGGCAGAAGCTATAACACGACATGCTACATCCTTAATAGAGCTTTAATTAGGCCAATCATTAAGAAAACACCTTATGAACTATGGAATAATAGAAAACGAAACATAAGTTATTTTCATGCATTTGGTTGTAAGTGTTTCATTCATGATAATGGCAAAGATAACCTAGGAAAATTTGATGCAAAATCTGATGAAGGCATATTCTTAGGATATTCAACATCAAGTAAAGCTTATAGAGTATTTAACAAGAGAAACTTAATAGTAGAAGAATCTATTCATGTAATCTTTGATGAATCTTTAGCATCAAGTTCTAAAAAGATTGATGATGAGGAAGATACAAACATTCTAGAAAGAGACATTGAAAAATTAAATATAGATGTATCTTCAGATCATGAACAAGAAGCTAAAGATAATGATTCTCCTAGTGTTGATGTTGTTCGTAATGATATAGATCTACCTAGAGATTGGAGATATGCCTATGGTCATCCAAGAGAATTAATTATAGGTGATCCATCTCAAGGAGTAAGAACTAGATCATCAATGAGAAACATCAATAATCATCTTGCATTTGTATCTCAAATTGAACCAAAAACTATTGAAGAAGCTGAAAAAGATAATAACTGGATGTTAGCCATGCAAGAAGAATTAAATCAATTCACTAGAATAATGTTTGGACATTAGTGGATAGACCTAAAGATCATTCTGTAATAGGATCAAAATGGGTATTTAGAAATAAATTAGACGAAAATGGCATAGTAATTAGAAACAAAGCTAGATTAGTTGCAAAAGGATATAATCAAGAAGAAGGAATTGATTTGATGAAACTTTTGCACATCTAGCTAGACTTGAAGCAATTAGATTATTACTTGCATTTGCATGCCATATGCATATCAATTTATTTCAAATGGATGTTAAAAGCATTCTTAAATGGATTTATAAATGAAGAAGTTTTTGTTGAACAACCACCGGGATTTGAAGATCATGAATTTTCAAATCATGTTTTTAAATTACACAAAGCACTATACGGTTTGAAACAAGCACCTAGGGCTTGGTATGAAAGATTAAGTAAATTTCTGATTGAAAATGATTTTGTAAGAGGAAATGTCGATAAAACATTTTTGAAAATAAAAGATAAATTTATTAGTAGTACAGATATATGTTGATGATATTGTTTCGGTGCTACTAACAATTTGTTATGTCAAGAATTTGCAAAGTTAATAGGGTGAGTTTGAAATGAGTATGATGGGAGAACTCAACTTCTTCCTAGGACTTCAAATCAAACAAAGCAAAGATGGAATCTTCATCAATCAAGCCAAATACACAAAAGAACTGCTCAAGAAATTTGGAATGGAGTCAATCAAACCACTTGGGACACCTATGAGTCCTTGTGCAAATTGGACAAAGATGAAGATGGTAAGAAAGTAGATCAAAAACATTACAGAGGTATGATTGGATCTCTTCTTTACTTAACTGCTAGTAGACCAGATATTATGTTTGCAGTATGTCTATGTGCTAGATTTCAATCTGAACCTAAAGAATCTCACTTAATTGCTGTAAAAAGAATTTTAAGATATTTAAGTGGAACTAAAAATGTAGGTTTATGGTACTCTAGAGACTCAACCTTAAATTTAATTGCATATTCTGATTCTGACTATGCTGGATGTAAATTGGATAGAAAAAGCACAAGTGGTGCATGTCAATTCTTAGGATGTAACTTAATCTCTTGGTTTAGCAAAAACAAAATTTGGTTGCATTATCTACTGCTGAAGCAGAATATGTTGCAGCTGGAAGTTGCTGTGCTCAAATCCTTTGGATTAAGAGACAACTTGAAGATTATGGCATAACCCCCGACAAAACACCAATTAGATGTGATAACACGAGTGCAATAAATCTAACTAAAAATCCAATTCAACATTCAAGAACAAAACACATTGAAATTAGATATCATTTCATAAGAGAACATGTAGCTAATAATGAAATTTGTCTTGAATATGTTAATACAGAGGAACAATTAGCTGACATATTTACAAAACCTTTGAGTGAAGAGAGATTTTGTTATCTTAGAGGTGAATTAGGGATATGTGACCCTATGGATTGATTTTGATACATTAAGGAATGAGAATCTAAATTTCTATCAATTTCTTGATATTCCCTTCACTATTTTAAGGACAAATTATCTAGTCATTTGAGCTATTTGATCCTTAATACTCCAAAATTTTATCAAAATTTTATAAAATTTATTTTGACGAGTTTCAGTCATTTGAATTTCATATATTTTTGCTGAATTTGTCTTTGGAGTCGACATCAGAATGAGGAGTCAACACCTCTGACTGTGTCGCTCTCGGTCCTGACCTTGGAGCCAACACCTGTGAATTCGGAGCTGACTCCAGTTCGAGCGCTGACTGTGTTAGCGATTTGGAGTCGACACCGACTTTGCGGGAGTCGACACCTAGGAATCAAAAGTTGATTTATTAGGGCAGAGTCGACACCTCGTCACTTCATCACTTTCTCAAATCCTAACCAAACTCTTCCAAAATTTTCAAAACCTCCCCATCTCTAATTCCATCCAAATCGAACCTTTTCAAAGATCAAATGGCACCCAAAAGGAGAGAATCAGTGGTTGGAGCGCCGGTAACTACGAGAAAGCGGTCCGCACGTCGTCCGTTCATGAGCCGACTCCAAGCAGTGATTCGTCCATAGATTCTAACAACCCCAACACATCTTCCACAAAGGTAGATACCCTAGCTGATAGAGTCATCACAATGGGTAGAAAAATCGATTTTGACCTATTTGAATATGAAGGTTTTTCAATCGGGAGACAATTGAAGGAAATGGGCTGGGATAAGCTGTGTTCTCTTGATGTTCTTACTTATCCAGCCCTAGTAAAAGAATTCTATTTCAATTTGGCTAGAGGGGATGGAGGTTTAGTAAGCAATGTTAAAGGGAAAAGGATTCATCTCACCTTTCAAAAGCTCAGAAACCTCCTCAGCATCCCGATCACTGGTTTAGCAGCTGACATGCATAGTGATAGGTCAGCAGCCCTTTCAAGGATGTTAGGAAGGGATGTAATTGAGTTTGAAGAAATTAGAGCCAATCAACTACCCCTAGAATTGAGATTATTACACAATATATGCAGTAGGATCTTGTTTCCAAAAACTGGTCGGTTTGAGTATGTCTCGGAACGAGACATTGTGGTTATGGACAGTGTTCTAACTGGGCAACCGATCAATCTGGCAGCAATGATGATTTTTTATATGGCAGAAGCTGGAGGGAAAAGGAGATCATCCCTACTATGGAATGGTACTAACTATGGTATTCAAAAGCCAAGGGGTTATAATTCAAGAGAATGAACTTTCCAAGAACCTAAGGCACACAGATTACTATAGCTTAGCTACATTGCATCGGATGGGTTTTGTCAAGGTGAATGAACAATGGGATAGGAAAGGACACCTAGATGAAAGAGCCCCTATGCCGAGAGTTTCTGAGCCTTGCGAGGCTGGACCATCATTTAGGGTTCCTTCTCCACAGCATAGAGTCCCATTTCTGCTTCTGTTCCTGCTCCTGCACCTGCACAAGTTTATGATCAACCATCCACTTCTTCGACTGATTCTCAGACCTTCAAATGGAGCAATTAAAAAGTTTGTTTGCAGCTCAGAAGGATGAGCTTGATAGTAAATTTATGAATTTAAAAGAATCACTTTACTCCCTTGATGATCGGATTGCAAAGATTGAATCAACTCTCAACTCCTCCGCAGAATCTTTAAATGGTGATTTGAAGAACATCTTTGAAGAGCTTAAAGAGATTTGTGGAGATGGTGAAACTTATTCAAA